>JACXGK010000714.1:55169-84680 GCA_016801125.1 Novumbra hubbsi
CATGGACCGGGCCAGTGCTGAGGAGTTCTGATTTTAGTTCTCCTTCCACAGTTCAACATGGACCGGGCCAGTGCTGAGGAGTTCTGATTTTAGTTCTCCTTCCACAGTTCAACATGGACCGGGCCAGTGCTGAGGAGTTCTGATTTTAGTTCTCCTTCCACAGTTCAACATGGACCGGGCCAGTGCTGAGGAGTTCTTTGAAGTTTACAAAGGAGTTGTGACTGAATACCCTGTGAGTATGCATGGTTTACCATCTGTTAACAAGCTGTATGTGTGAAGGTTGAAATATGCCAAATATTCACACACTTCTCGCGAACATCCAGTTGTTCACACTTTAGGCCAAGTTTGTCCTCCATCTACGTTATCCCCCTTTAGGGAACAGGATCAGTCTGGTTGTGCATTCGTTCACATGTTTGTCAGAGGCCATTCCTCTGGTTCTACCATGCATGTTTACCAAACTTGGTTGAATCACGCTACTTATTGTTGAGAACTGGCATTTTCTATAAGACTGCATTGGGTGGGGGTATATGAGCAAGAAACCGTTGCTAAGAGCTGTTCTTAGGAGTGAGGCATCGTGGGGTGCATTACAGCTATTATAAATTGGTTACCAATGCAATTAAAACGGTAAAACGTGATGTCACAGCTATAAACCAATCCGTATTTCAGAGCACTTGGTTAATAAAAGGTTCTTGGCCGTAATTGGTTTTTCACTCTTCAAGTCTTCTCGTTATTTGCATGTACTCAGATCTTCATACCAAACCTGGTATTCAGTAAAGGGGAAACCAACTAGTAATAATAACGGAAGATTTGCATGCTCATTAGATTTTCTTAATGAACCAAGTTACACAACATCCAGTCCCCATGGATTACTCTGATACAGAGCAGGATTTGTGGTTTCCTTTTGAGGTCCCAGCATCACAGCACCCCAAAATATCCCCCCACCACCGGCAGGCTTGACATTTGACCTGGGTTCAGTACCCAGACAGACGCTCTAACCCCTAAACCACCTGTTGCCTCCCAGTCTCTCCTCTCTTCCTGACCCGCTCTCCTCTCATTCTCCTCCTCCGGTCCCCTCTGCCTATCCGTGTATCCATCTCAATCTCCTCTAATGTCTCTCCTACCGCAGGGTGTGTCTCTTGACAGAGGAGGTCAGAGGGCAGCAAACTCTGTCATCTGAAAATGGAGACGCGTCACCATTTGACAGGGCCCTCATCTTTTCCGAGGAGCGTATTGCCTCCTAAATAGCCCCTGATTCCCTAGTCAGTGCGCAACTTTTAATCGGCGGCCGTTGGAAAACGGGAAGCGTTCGCCCGCGTGACCGTCGATTGGTTTACCAGCCGCACCGCTGCCCGTTCTCTGACCCGTGGGCAGAGCGAGTGCCAGGTCACCCTGCTGTCCTCTGCGCCACGCCTGGTGATGTCATCAGAGGCGGGGTTGCCTCCTCCTAGAGATCCCCCCCCCCTTTTTTCTTCTCCACATAACTGCTTCTGAGATTACTTTGAGATCATGTAAATGTCGGGGGAACGGACGCCCAAATGCCCCTGTAATTCAGCAGAGACCCCACTGTGTGACTGTAAGTGCCTTCCGTACTCTGGGCTCAGCGGACGTGACATGGCTTCCAGGCTGCTGTGTCTGGGGAGCTCATTGTACTGCTGTGTCATGTCTGGCTGAATTCTTCGCCGCTCAGCCCCGCCCGGTTGCCATGGTTCCCTCTGTTACTGTGGCGGCTCCTCTCTGGCTTTTTCTCTCAGAAATGCTCTGTTTCAGGAGGAGCTCAGAGTAGAAACACTGTTTTAGGAGGTGTCTCCATCTGGGGAGCTCATAGTGGAAATGCTGTGTTTTAGGAGGTGTCTCCATCTGAGGAGCTCATAGTGGAAATACTGTGTTTCAGGAGGTGTCTCCAATGGAGGAGTTTTGAGTGGAAATAATTTGTTTCAGGAGGTGTTTCTGTCTGAGGAGCTCCGAGTGGAAATACTTTGTTTTAGGAGGTGTAACCTATATCAGTCACTTTATATATTCAGACAGTGGAATTATGTACTTTGAATTGCATGGAAAGGGTTTTGTAACAAACGGCCATTTGGTAGAGACCACACCAGACCCTGTTTCTAATCTTTAAGGAAGGCTGGTCCCTCCTAATTCATCTCTAAGGATTTTCTAATAATGTGCACCTCATTCTAATTTTATTAATGGTTAAGAGGTGTATTAACTCCACAAAAGCAATATGTATTTCTGTTCTTTTCATTTACAACACTGCAATTCATGTACCTAAACAAATAATTGTACATCACATTACCTCTTAACGCGATCAATCAGACCAGCTGTATTTCTCTTCTGGATCTTTTAACACCAAGGTCTTAAACTCACTAAGCGGTACCAGAGAATTCCGGTCTATGGTAGTTTGCTGACAAAACATATGATTTACCAAGAAGACTAGAGACCACTGGGAAATCAATATCAATATTCATACCCTAACCGTGAGGTCAATTGGTGGCACTTGTAGCCAAGCTTTGTAAACAAACAGTGACGGTGCAGTGTCCAGCAGGGAGTTCCCACCTCCGGGTGCTTGTCCAAAGTTTTCAACTGACTATGGGGGAGTTTACATAGACATGATTAATATACAATATTAATAATCACTTTTGCATACGTTTGAACTGAAACAAATTCTCCACCGTCCAGAACAGGTCCAGTGCCCGTGTTTGGTTAAACACGGCTGCTGTAACTCATCTTTTTCCATTTGTACAGGATATGGTGGCTGAGCTGTGTTCTGGACCCTGCATGGTTCTGGAGATCAGAGGGACTGACACCCCGAAGACCTTTAGGGAGTTTGTTGGACCTGCAGACCCGGTAAGCTTCTTCATCCCGGTAATCATCCACACATTCATCCTCTTCTTCTCGCATCATCCACACGTTCATCCTCTTATTCTCGCATCATCCACACATTCATCCTCTTCTTCTCGCATCATCCACACATTCATCCTCTTCTTCTCGCATCATCCACACATTCATCCTCTGTGTCATTTTTAATCTGGACCTCAACAGGTGTGACAGGTTAAGCAATGCATTTACACGGCCATTCCGTTACTGCCGAAGCCCTAGTTTCCATCGAAGCATTTACCATTCTGTTTGATTGTCCGTCTGTGCAAATGTCAGAGATGTCCCATACCACTGGCCTACTACTGAAAGCATTCGGGGCGAAGCGGGAGTAGAATTTACCTTGAGGGAAATGAGACATCTTGCCATAGAGATTCAGTGTTAACCCAGTGACACTGATTGGCCCAGAGGGGGGGTGCAGCATCATCTTCCTTCCTGGATTGTCAAATCCACTGACTGCTGCTATACCCCTCCCAGGGAGAAAACGACCGTTGTAGATGGTGGATTGGTGAGATCAATCAAGAAAGAATGAAGCAAGTCCCGGTAAAGGGTTCTGTAGCCCTCAGAAACAGTACGGAGGACCTCTGATAACAACATGGACTTTGTAATGGGTCCTTCCCTGGCTGTGGTTTGGTGTTGTTGTGTAAGGAGCCATTGTTTTGTGTTGGCCTTTCACTGTACAGTACAATAGGTTAGTGTATGGGGGGTGGTAAGTTAAAATGTAACGGAGGATGACTTAACATATGTCGCGTTTCCCATCAGCCACATCTTTCCAGCTTGTGATCACTGATCGTGGTGGGAGGTGGAATTTGAGAAGCCTATTCCTAGTACTGGTTCAGTATAAATAATGTAGCACGCAGATTAGACAGTCTTAACTCTAAGGTCACAAGAGCAGGATGAAGCTGTGGACTTTTACTGTGGGAACGTTTTTTTTTGTGTGTGTGTGTGTCAGACTGTCATGGTAAATAAACATTTGTGTTTTTGAATTGACTGGTCAAGCGTACGTGTGTGTGTGATCCTGTTTAGCACTACAATAGTAAAACAAGGACTATCATGCAGTGAAGACCGGTCCTTAGTTTACCAAGAATCTTTATCTGACAGTTTAGGGTTAATGTTAGGACAAGGTTTAGGGTCATAACGAGGCTTAGAATGAGTGTTACGTTATGGTTATGTTTCGGCATTAGGAGTTAGGTTTAGGAATTGGGGTAAGGTTAAGTTTAGGCATAAAGGTTAGGTAATTTAGTATTTCATTGGTACTAAATAGCTGATCTTATATATATATATATATGTGTGTGTGTGTACTGGCAGATATTCCTGTATGTCTGTAGTGATTCTCATTTCTCTCTCACGGACAGTTGCCTTGTTCAAACTGCTTTTCTCTCCCTCTATTCTATCCCTACCTAACTATACTTATGTCTCCCTCCCTCTCCCTTTCTCCCCTTCGCCCTGCCTCCCACACCCCCTTTTTTATGTTCCTCCCTCCCCCCCTTCGCCCCCCCCCTTTCTTTCTCTTCCCATGACTCTCCCCTCTCCACAATGCACGACAGGTTTAACTGCCACACGGTTTCCAAGGAGACAGACAGGCTTCTGTTCAGTAAAACCTCTTTCCTATACAACCTACATGAAACCTAAAACCCACTGCTTCATAAATGCGGTCTGTCTACTCCTTCATATAAAGCACCTGTCTGTCTACTACTTCATATAAAGCACCTGTCTGTCTACTACTTCATATAAGGCACCTGTCTGTGTCTACTTTTTCAGAAAAAACTGTCTGTCTACTACTTCAAATAAAGCAGCTGTCTGTCTGCGATTTCAATTAAAGCACCTGTCTTTCTACTACTTCATGTAAAGCACTTGTCTGTCTACTCCTTCATAAGAATCTGTCTGTCTACTCCTTCATAAAAAGCACCTGTCTGTCTTAGTTCATCCTTATTGAACCGGTGGTTGAGTCCATCCAGTCCTGAGATAATTACATTAAGTATTGTTAGTCTTTCAAGTGGAGATTTGATGTAGCTGAAGACATTTGTGACGTTTCTTAGACCTCTATAAAAGGTCAGAGTGGTTAGCACCATCAGGGCTGTGAAGGAGAGTGAATGGAAGTATTGTAGGGCATATGGTGCTATTTGGGACACTGCGACAGCGAGCTAGACAGATGACCTTGTGGGATGGAGAAGGGGCCTCATTCCCTCTGCTCTGACTGACTGCCAGTTGAGTAGGCTGGGTGAATCGCACTGGGCCAGAGGCTGTGAAAGAACCTCCCCCAGATTCATGTGACTCTCTAGGTCTGCCTTCTAGGTCTGCATCTCAAGACCGATCACTCGGTCTTGCATTTACAAACACACGGTTGTTTTTGACATCTGTAAGAATGATTGTCACCAGAATTGTTACTTGGATAAAATTCAAGATTTATCAATAATAATAATAAATCATTTCCTGTGCTCAATGTGCCTAAGGTAAAACAAACAAAGTCCATTAAAATCTCAACCACTCACCAAATATTCAAATGAAAGAAGAATCACAATCAATCTAAACATAATTTTGAAATGCAAGATATTGCAAGACATTAGGAGTACAAATGACCCGAGTGTTTCCGGCGGTGATAGAAGCTGTGGCATGTTTCCGTATTGAGAAACTGAGTGCTCTTCTTCCCCCTTGCAAATGAACACTCTCTAGTTTGCTGTTGTTTAGCCTAATTAAGGTAAACCATGTATATTTAATCAATGAATATAGACTGTCAGCTTGTCCTGGTGCATATTTGTGTGTCATCTGTAAAAAGAAGTGAAAGTTCAGTCCAAGTCTTGTGCTTGGTTTAAAAGAGGAAATTCTAGCTGCACCCCAATTGGACCAGACCAGAGCCTGGTTTCAGTCCGTTTCAGGTTATTGCTAGGGATAGCTTTCTAATTGCCGGGTGTCAGAAATTCTTGCCTGTCAGTTATGAAGTGCGTTGCCAGATTATAGATCTGATTATGCTGTTTAGTCGTCTGGCACAGATTTACTGTGTCAGGGGCTGCAGTCAAACCCAGAATTACCGGATTCTAGTTTCTGCCCTCCATCATCAACATATTTAGTTGTTGGTCTTGCCAGGGCAATCTGTGTACCCTACCAGGCATGGGCTGAGATGGTCAGGAATTATTAGTTCAGGTTCTTCAAGGTTGTTATGCTAGAGGCCGGGAAACTGTCAGTATAGTGATGGTTACAGTTGGTCTGTGGTAATAGTGTCTTTTGAGTGCTGTGGAAATAGTGGGAAACTGTCAGTATAGTGATGGTTACAGTTGGTCTGTGGTAATAGTGTCTTGTGAGTTCTGTGGAAATAGTGGGAAACTGTCAGTATAGTGATGGTTACAGTTGGTCTGTGGTAATAGTGTCTTGTGAGTGCTGTGTAAATACTGGGAAACTGTCAGTATAGTGATGGTTACAGTTGGTCTGTGGTAATAGTGTCTTGTGAGTGCTGTGGAAATAGTGGGAAACTGTCAGTATAGTGATGGTTACAGTTGGTCTGTGGTAATAGTGTCTTGTGAGTGCTGTGTAAATAGTGGGAAACTGTCAGTATAGTGATGGTTACAGTTGGTCTGTGGTAATAGTGTCTTGTGAGTGCTGTGTAAATAGTGGGAAACTGTCAGTATAGTGATGGTTACAGTTGGTCTGTGGTAATAGTGTCTTGTGAGTGCTGTGGAAATAGTGGGAAACTGTCAGTATAGTGATGGTTACAGTTGGTCTGTGGTAATAGTGTCTTGTGAGTGCTGTGGAAATAGTGGATGTTGTCTGGGCCAATTACACAGACCAGTGTTGTCAGGCAGAGCATGCAGAGATGTTCAGGTCCTGGTGTACAATCAGAAGATGATGTCTGGTAGTTGAACACATTTCTTCACAACAGGAGATTTGGGTTTCACAAGTTGCAGTTGGTATGGCTGTTAGTGTTCACTGTTTTCTTTTATGCACTCTGATGATAGAAACGAGCCGGGACATTCACTGTTTAGTATTCCTATAACTTCTCTCCTGTAAGCCTAGTTTTTATACAACGAAGAGCGCTGTTAAATCGTGTTGCAAAGTAATTGACAGAGATCTCCTGGGTTTTTATTGGGGCACTGTTGTCAAGAACTGTGCACTGTATGTTCTTATATTGTTCAACTGCTTATTCATGGGGCTAAGAAGATTTAGGAAATAATTGCGCATCTGTGGATGCTTCTGCAAATGAGCTGGGGATGATTGATTTCAGTTTCCAGAAGCATATTATTTTCTTTTTGCACAGGTCTGCCATAATGATGAAACGGTTATGAGAAGGGCTCTGAGGACTGATAAGCCTGAAAAATCCCACTTACGGCCCAGAAGGGCAGCCTAGATCCAAAACAGCCCTTGATGATATGTGGTATAAAATAAAGATGTTGATACATCAAAACATTTCAGATTAAAAGTGATCAGAAGGTTTGGGGGATCCTTCCAGAGAATAACTTGTTGCAGCGACCAGAAAATAATTTGAGTTTGGACACCTGTTCAGACAAAAGGTCAAAAGATAAGAAAAAGGTTGGTCACAAATCTCCATTTTATTATTATTATTATTAAATTGTTGGCCTAAAATCAATACCGATTGCTGGCCAATTTACTGGTGCATCCCTGCAACAAATTCAGAGATCTTGGCTGGAAGATAAAGTTGATTGTTAACATGTTCTAGCATGTCTGGACATTACTAACAGTAATTCAGAATGTCTACAGGTCATGTTGCATTGTTCAAGTGTGTTACGTTCTGTGCGGCATGACTAAAGACAAAACAATATAGCCACTAGCTCTATACAGGCCTGATGATCTGGAAAGGAGATGCACTGATATCCACTCCGTCACATGACACAGAAGGACAAAATGTAACATAATGTCTAGAACATTGTGTCTTGTTCTATTATCAAAAACAGTACAGAAGCTTCTCTATTATGTGTGTGTGTTTCTTTCTGTGGAGCCAAGGTTGAGGGTCGTGTGTGCGTGATGTGAAACATAATGACTTGACTCTGCCAGTCACTTCTCTATTATCAGGATAATCAACCGAGCCCACTGACCGGCACAACACCACTCACACCTTTACTGAACCCAACTGAACACCAGTTACACCGTTACTGAACCCAACTGAACACCACTCACACCTTTACTGAACCCAACTGAACACCACTCACACCTTTACTGAACCCAACTGAACACCAGTCACACAGTTACTGAACCCAACTGAACACCAGTCACACCGTTACTGAACCCAACTGAACACCAGTCACACCGTTACTGAACCCAACTGAACACCACTCACACCTTTACTGAACCCAACTGAACACCAGTCACACCGTTACTGAACCCAATTGAACACCACTCACACCTTTACTGAACCCAACTGAACACCACTCACACCTTTACTGAACCCAACTGAACACCACTCACACCTTTCCTGGATCCAACTGAACACCAGTCACACTTTTACTGAACACCAGTCTCACTTTTACTAAACACCAGTCACACCTTTACTGAACCCAACTGAACACCATTTACACTTTTACTGGATCCAACTGAACACCAGTCACACTTTTACTGAACACCAGTCACACTTTTACTAAACACCAGTCACACCTTTACTGAACCCAACTGAACACCATTTACACTTTTACTGAACACCATACACACTTTTACTGAACACAACTAAACACCATTCACACCTTTACTAAACACAACTCAACAAAATTCACACCTTTACTGAACAAAACTCGACACCATTCAGGCCTTATCTACAAGGAGCACTTGTGTTCAATTGAAAAGTCTTGGTGCCTGCAAATACACATTTTTTGGCTTTGGTCCAAGGAGAATGTGTGGTCTAATAAATGTAGTACTGTTGTAGTACTGTTGCTTTGAACACATTGGTGTAGATTATGTTCTAACTTGGTTTATGTTTCCAATGAAAGATTTGCCAACATAATTGAAAGTGTTGTCTGCCATGACACTCAAGAACACTGCTTAAAGATTTGGTCATTATATCAGTATGTTGGATCTTTAGCAGTCTAGCGGACGTGGGTTGGTTTGCTCCGTGAGTCGTGTTACCTCGGCTACACTGCTGATGTGTGTGTGTGTGTGTAGCTTTTCAATCAAGCCAGTTCCCAGGGATTGTAGTGTTTGTTTTGACTGCATCTCAGTTGGTTTAAAAGCTTTCTAGTGTAGATAAGGACCTCCAGAGAGGATTCCTCAACCACCGTTTTGCCTCAAATTAAAAATAGGAATATGGCTCTGGGTGAGATGGCATTTTTCTGAAAGCGGGGTGTGTTCTGTAATTACTTCTGTGATAATGGCAGACCAGGTGTGTGGTACGGTCTGGGTGGCTCCTCACGAATGACTATTTAGTCCCCTACCTCTACTTACATTGTAGTGTAGTATACACAAAATAGGGTGTGATTTGGTGTCCTGCAACGTCTCACTGATTACCGGTGTGTTTACCTTTCATTTCAACACAAAGCTGCCACAATCCCCATCCAACATCGGAATCGTATTCACATACTCATCTTCATCGCATGGTACTCATCTTCATCGCATGGCTCCTATTGTTTTCTACGCACATTTCGCATTAACTCGGGATATGCTTTTATACAGAGAAAATGTTTCCATCTTAAGAGCTCAAACTGGTTGTTATGAAACATAAAAACGTTATGTTTTCAGCTCCCAGGCTAGCCTGGTGTTAGCCTGGGAATCTTGTTACTGATGCAGTGACCCTGATTACAGAGTTGTTTACCAGCACCACCCTGTCCTTTACAGTGAACTTTGTTTGACCCTACATGCTCTGCTTACAGTAGGGTATAACCCTTGACCCTATATGCTCCGCTTACAGTAGGGTATAACCTTTGACCCTACATGCTCCGCTTACAGTAGGGTATACCCCTTGACCCTACATGTTCTGCTTACAGTAGGGTATACCCCTTGATCCTATATGCTCTGCTTACAGTATGGTATACCCCTTGACCCTACATGCTCTGCTTACATTAGGGTATAACCATTGACCCTACATGCTCTGCTTACAGTAGGATATACCCCTTGACCCTACATGCTCTGCTTACAGTAGGGTATACCCCTTAACCCTACATGCTCTGCTTACAGTAGGGTATACCCCTTGACCCTACATGCTCTGCTTACAGCAGTAGGGTATAACCTTTGACCCTACATGTTCTGCTTACAGTAGGGTATTCCCCTTGATCCTACATGCTCTGCTTACAGTAGGGTATACCCCATGACCCTACATGCTCTGCTTACAGTAGGGTATACCCCTTGACCCTACATGCTCTGCTTACAGTAGGGTATACCCCTTGACCCTACATGCTCTGCTTACAGTAGGGTATACCCCTTGACCCTACATGCTCTGCTTACAGTAGGGTATAACCTTTGACCCTGCGGGCACTGTGTAGAGTGGTACACTATTAAAGTAACAGTGTTACATTCAGGGAAGTCATTAATCACTATTTGGGGGATTAAGTGTTTTGTTGATTACTGTGAATTATTGATTGAGTTATTTAGATACCGACAATTCTCAATATGTTGGATAAAAAGAAATCATCTCTCTACCACTTCTTTACTTAGCAAATAATATTATGTGAGGCAAGGGATGGAATTATATGAGTGAGGAAGTACCAATCCAGGTTTGATAGCAGATGTTAACACTAATGTTAATAACGAAGTTAAAATAAAACGTCTAGTTTTGTAGCATTTGGTCAGCCCCACCTGCTAACACACTATATTTCCTTCCCCCACAAGGTTGAAATCTTAGTCAGTGCATCAATTATTTCTTGTAATCAAATTCCTCAAGTTATTCGATGAATTGTGACAGCCTTAGGTGCATTTAGGACACTTTCGGTCTGTCAGTATTTATATGCAAATAGATTAAAATAACCAAGCGCTGTTATATGCTGAGCTGCAGAAGTCTGTTTTGAGGGGTAACAATAGGTTATTGATTAGTGGAGGGTCACTACATAGAGGTTATTGATCAAGACAAATGCATAGATAACAGTCTGATTTAGACTGACCATCAAATGAGTGGCTGTCTCTTAGCCTATTAGACAGGTGGATGGGTTAACACATGGTTTTAAGGCTGGGATTAACATTTAAATCTGTCTCACCCTCTACTTCACTCTGTCTCACCTTCTACTTCACTCTGTCTCACCCTCTACTTCACTCTGTCTCACCCTCTACTTCTCTCTCTGTCTCACCCTCTACTTCACTCTGTCTCACCCTCTACTTCACTCTGTCTCAGCCTCTACTTCACTCTGTCTCAGCCTCTACTTCACTCTGTCTCACCCTCTACTTCACTCTCTCTCACCCTCTACTTTACTCTCTCTCTCTCACCCTCTGACCCAGTCAGAAGATAAGTCTTAATCCTGTGTTTCTCCCTGATACCCAAGAACAAAAACAACAGGTCTCTATCCTGCTCTGCTCCACTCTTTAAACAGGTCTCTATCCTGCTCCGCTCCACCCTTTAAACAGGTCTTTAGTCTGCTCTGCTCCACCCTTTAAACAGGTCTCTAGCCTGCTCCACCCTTTAAACAAGTCTCTCTCCTGCTCCGCTCCACCTTTTAAACAAGTCTCTCTCTCCTGCTCCGCTCCACCCTTTAAACAGGTCTCTCTAATGCTCCGCTCCACCCTTTAAAAAGGTCTCTCTTATGCTCCGCTCCACCCTTTAAACAGGTCTCTCTTATGCTCCGCTCCACCCTTTTAACAGGTCTCTCTCATGCTCCGCTCCACCCTTTAAACAGGTCTCTTTCACTTTTCAGGTCAAGGAAGGCAACAAGTGCACACTTGTAAATGGAAAATGTTGGGACGTGGCTCCAAGTCAGCTCTTGATTGTCCTGCCTGTAAACAGTAGAACTACTGAGATGTGATATACAGTTACCATGAAAACCATCTACAGACCCTTTCATTCCTGTTCTAACTGAGTTTAGCAGCAATCTGATACCCCACCACTCCCTGGCCATTACAAACCAATACAAACAGTATCCAGAGATCATTTGTTCATCTGCTTAAACAGTTTTCTGAGAGGAACAGAGATGTACAACAAATGATCTCTTTATACTATATGTAAAGGTTTTTAGTGGTCAGAGACTGCTAAAGCCACTTAGAGGGTGGAAGATGGAGTGGTGGAGAGGAAGATGGAGTGGTGGAGAGGAAGATAGAGTAGTGGACAGGAAGATGGAATGATGGACTGGTATAGAAGATGGAGTGGTATAGAGGAAGATGGAGTTGTAGGGAGGAAGATGAAGTGGTAGAGAAGAAAATGGAGTGGTGGAGAGGAAGATGGAGTGGTGGAGAGGAAGATGGAGTGGTGGAGAGGAAGATGGAGTGGTGGAGAGGAAGATGGAGTGGTGGAGAGGAAGATGGAGTAGGGGAGAGGTAGATGGAATGATGGCGAGGAAGATGGAGTGGTATAGAAGATGGAGTGGTAGAGAGGAAGATGAAGTGGTAGAGAAGAAAATGGCGTGGTGGAGAGAGGAAAATGGAGTGGTGGAGAGGAAAATGGAGTGGTGGAGAGGAAGATGGAGTGGTGGAGAGGAAGATGGAGTGGTGGAGAGGAAGATGGAGTGGTGGAGAGAGGAAGATGGAGTGGTGGAGAGAGGAAGATAAAGTGGTAGAGAGGAAGATAAAGTGGTAGAGAGGAAGATGGAGTGGTGGAGAGAGGAAGATCAAGTGGTAGAGAGGAAGATGGGAGGGGCCATCGGTGGTGGTGGTAACCATGGTGAGGTCAGGGGGGACTCCTGTCATGCCGTGAGGCTTTGATCTTGGTTTAATTAGACGGCTCTTAGATCACCAGAACATCCCTGCCGATGTCCCCAATGGCACCCTATTACCTACATGAAAACAGCCTGTTTTGGGGAGGGAGGTTGGGGTAGAGGGAGGAAGACGGCATGGAACAGCCACACCAGGACAATGCTGTACTGTGTGCTGCCACAAAGATAGCCGGCCGATAATGGAGGTTTTCTGGTCATTTTTTGTTTTGCATGGTAATTTCATGGTCCAGCGTGTTAAACAGCGTAAAAAACATACCAATCCCACTTTGTCCAGAAATGAGGCCCGCTAAAAGGTGTTTCCTGGCTCAAAATAAGAGGAAGGTGGCAGCCCAAACCCAGCTTCCCGCGCTCAACCGGATGCCCGGCTGTGATATCGTCTAGAATATCTAGCTACACACTTATTGTGTTCCATCTGCCTTGTACGCCATGTCCACTTGAGCATCTGACACTCGCCACAATGTTCTCTGCTAGCAACCACAGTAATTGGAATATATCTATTCTTCACATATTAACATGTTACATATTTAATATATATTTTAAAAACATCTCAGTTTCTTCGTTCTACTCTACCTGTCCAGGACTAGTAGAGACGTTATTGGATTTATCCAGCCTATAGTTTCTGCTTGGCTGTTTAATAAGACCGAAAACACATTGTCTCTACAACCTCCCTCTTTGTGATGTCTGGGCCACCCAAAAAATATTTTGCCATTGAGCATCAAGCTCGAGATTTCATCACAGTCAATATTATTGTCGTATATTTTTGCTGTTATACTATGTTCTTGTTAATTTGCTGTATGTTTTACAGCCTTGTTGTCTTGTTTTTTTCCACATCCACGCCTTGGCTCCACATCGTTTATCTTCCTCTCTCGACTTCCTTCAGCTGTACTCTGCTGCTAGCGCTGATGCAGTGTCTTCATTTATTTATTTATATAGTGACTTAAATATGTTAATTGTATATTTTGCATATATACACTGACTATTGCATATATAATGCTGTGGGGGACTGTACCTACATACCCTAAGCGATCTGTCTCGCGAAATCTCTCTTGAAGAATTCTGTGATTCAACTCGATTTAACCTGAATTGTTAACAAACGTTATGCAGACTGGATATACTTTAGACGTTGTATATAAGTATTTTGACATGCTTGGTTGTAAATGAATACTAGGATCCATCTGTTTCTCCGACGTTACTGATCTCCGCAATGTCAGGATGGGTCAGGTCGTGTATACATGGATGCCGGATTATTGACAATATACCGTAAATCCAAAAGATATGCAATTTGTTCTCTAAAACCCTATGTGTAAAACGACCCGCCCAAGCCCATTAGAGATTGTGGCCGAAACCTACCTATCTGGCAACACTTCCAATACGACAAAAGTTTTTTGCACGGTCACATTCGCTGCAGTGTTTCGCTGGTTTACTTTTGAGCGCAGAATTATGTTTTACCATGCCGACACAATTTTGGAAAGGCGGCAGCCTTGCAATACATCCCTGCACTCAATCTAGCAATTGCTAGGAAGGTTCCAGGTGTTTTATGTCAGTCAATGCTGGCGGTCCAGCTTCGCTACGAATTGCGGTAGTGGACAGACTCATTGGCTGAATTGCTTTTCAAAAGGTTCGAGCCGAGGGACTTGATTCATTGTTGTTTTGCATCCGAAGCGCGTCTGATGACAGTCGGCGTCTATTGGCCTGATGGCCGTGGGGACGGAGAGTTGGCATGGCTCATGTCAACACAAACAATGAGAGGGGAGGAGGTGCTGTGAGGTAAACGGCTATTTGTCCTGTGTCTCCGCGAGGCGCTGCCGGGTGACGTCAGTGACCGCGTCATTGGTATTGATCTTTAGTGAGGCATTTTGTGGAGTTATCTGTGGGAGGAGGGGCTTTCCCGGGGTTACATTATGTTCTGGGTGTTAAAACACACTCTGACCACACCCACATGCAGCCTAGCAACTATCTACATTAGCACAGGCCAGGGTAATGTCCCTCTGTATTTGTATTGTTCTGAGCAAAAACACTTGATCTGACAAACATCTTCAGGAATCTTAGGCTAACATGTAAATTGTTCCAAGCTGCCGGAGGGTTAGAAGGTGTTAGCTGGATGCCGGATATCTCTGTCAATACTTGTCTTACCCAACCGCTTTTTCTTGTGAGAACGAGGCTCATTAACATGTAATAAAGCATTTCTTGTTGCCACTTCACTTTTGGGTACCGAATGCAGTGACAGCAGACCCCAATACACCCTCTGTCCTGTGTGGTCATATCACATTTTCCTCTCTCAATTCAACCTAATGGGCTTCATTGGCTTGGAAAACATGTCTTTGTGTTGCCAATGCAAGTGGAAGACAAAATAAAGTACCAACCAAAGTGGGGTCAAAATAATCCAACCCTACATTAGTTAACATTACACAATCCTGCCTCAATCCTGCCTCCCTGTCTCAATCCTGCCTCGCTCGCTCACCCCTCCCTGTCTTCCTCTCTTATTTCTCCCTCTCTCTGATCACTTTCTCACTCCTCTTGCGCTCCTACCTCTCTCAATTCTTTGTCTCACCTCCCACTTTCTCCTTTCTCTCTCTGTTCTCAGGCTCTTCAAAGTGCAGCTAGGTGACTCTCCACATCTCCCTCCAGGAGACGGTGATGTCAATCACAGGCCTGTTAATTACCCATGAAGGTTTAATCAGCTCCCTTCACAAGACCCAGCTGGTGCTGATTTCCTCCCACTAGACCCCACCCCCTGGGCCAGTACTGGTCTCCTCCCACTAGACCCCACCCCCTGGGCCTGTACTGGTCTCCTCCCACTAGACCCAAACCCCTGGGCCAGTACTGGTCTCCTCACATTAGACCAAACCACCTGGGCCAGTACAAGTGTTTGTACTGTTGTAAGATTAAATGTTGTTGTTTTCCCCCATCTTTGTTTGTGAGGTATGGTGTCTTTTGTTGGGTTAGTGACAGAATTTGGCTGTAGTATACAGACAGGCATCTAATATCTTCCTACGTGAGGATCCAAGTATCCAAAACCATTGGAACATAAGTATTTTGTTGTTTGGGGATGTCTTCCAGTCCCTGCCAGGTCAGCTCCCTCACATAAGACAAGGTTTTTGAATGTGTTTCAAATGAAATGGTCTGAATCCTACTGTAGGGAACTGTAAATCCTGGTGTTCTGCTGGTGGAATGAACAAACAGCATTAAGCCAAATTCACAAAGCAGGAAAATAATCCTGCAGCCACAGGAAATTCTTATGCAGATTATAAACATTTTTTGTACAGGTCAATACATTGTTTTGTTGGGGCAAATCAAGTCTGACATTTCAGTTTCATGGAAATTACTACCTTTAGATGTGTGGTCTTTTTAACATCTGTGTTTGTGCCATTAGTTTTTTGAGTGTAGTGCTTGTACAGTCTTTTAAGTGTAGTACTTGAATAGTCTTTTAAGTGTAGTACTTGAATAGTCTTTTAAGTGTAGTACTTGAATAGTCTTAGTATAGTGCTAGAATTGACTTATGAGTGTAATACATTTTTGAGACATTTCTCCACATTCCCTTTTGCACATAGATGTTTGAACCAACACCACCTGTAATGTGAAAATGAGATCTTGTTTCACCAGAGGAAGGGCTACAGAGTTTGTAGTGGTACATAGTGCATCTCAAGATGGAGGGAGGGGAAATCCACTGTTGAGATTGCATCATTCAGCGACAGTGCTTAGAATCTAATGTTGGTTTGTACCTAACATTTTGATATTCAAATCTCCTCCACAGTGCTTTCGAATGTGACTGGTGAGAAACATTTCTATTTTGCATCATCAACTCCTTTTATCAGTCTTTTTCCCCTTCTACTGCAAGACCACATGCCCAGAATATAGAGTAGTTATAAACTGACCTAGTCTAAATGACTGGCTGTCAGTATGTCTGTCTTTTGGATAAATATGTGATACAACAAAAACGTGGCTGGGATGTTTATCAAAATAACACGATGTACATTAGCTAACCGTCATGCCATTTTACTTCTTTGACTTGATGCTGTCATGTAGATTTTCTTCTCTTTGATTTGATGCTGACATTGCTTCATTAGCATTTCCAGACCTGTTAAAAGGGTGGAATGTTTCTTGTTCCGGATGCTCACTGGTTGTGATTCTTATTATAACCCGCTCCATCTTCTGCAGTGATATTCTTGTAAATCCTATTAACCCATTCATCTCAACAGACATGTCTTTCTGCTTCCAGGAGATCGCTCGACACCTTCGTCCCAGCACGCTACGAGCTCTGTACGGCAGAACTAAAGTGCAGAACGCGGTCCACTGCCCTGACCTTCCTGAGGACGGACTTCTGGAGGTAGATCCATAATGGCTCCTCATTCATGCGCGTGTTAGGAGTTCAAAGCGATTTCCCCAACCAATGTCATTCATCTGTTCAACGCCCAGTGCACTGATAATAGGGGTGGCATTGATAGCCATTTACAGTGCCCGGGCAAGGACGGCACTATCCTAATCGCTCCGAGTGCACTAGGGGCCCCATGGACCCGGCTCAAAAGCAGTGCTCTCCAACAGGGATAGGGTGGCATTTAGGGCGCAGCCTTGTAGCAGCGGAGTCTCATGACTCTGTTCCGTGGGCATGAGCCACTACAGATCCCGCTGGGCAGAAACAAGCCCATTGTTTAGACCGGCCGGTTGGGGGTTATTGCTGGGGTGGGTGAGGGACGGAGAGCAGAGCCCCTGATCTGTGGAGCAGTCAGCGTAGCGGCCAGACTCCAAACAAATGGCTCCTTGTTAATCATTAGCCTGGTGACTGGCTGGGCCCAGACCGCTGACTAGAACCCCACTGGAGCAGGCAGCTGTCCGTCAGCCGGAGCCTGGTGTTACACACCGCCTTCTGTGTTGGCATAGTCAGCCAGGAATAGTTTCGTGTATGTTTAGCTGCACTGTATCAAAAACAGCAATGTTACAGAGTGTCAGGGGTTTTTATTAGAGAATTATTATATTTCTTGCTTCATTCTCTTTCAACAGGTCCAATATTTCTTCAAGATTTTGGATGGGTAAAATATTTTTTATGGAACAGATAAATAGTATTACAAGTGTTCATTCCCTTTGCACATGTATTTAAATAAAAGACATTTGACCACAGGATAATTTCTCCATTTATTTTTCTTTAGGTCTTACCCAGATTAAATAAAATGACACGGGCAGATGGACTCCTGAAAGTGTTCTGATGTTCAACATTAAGTACTTTTACACCCACTAAACATCCTACTAGAAGGGGTACTGCATTGCTTCTGATATTCTAACCTTTCACCAGTGACTTTGGTATTGGATTCATACATTAAAGTTTTTCCTGTGAAAAAAAATTGTACAACTGCATAAATATAAAATTCTTCCACCATGAAAATGGCTAAAACATTCATTAGAAAGTTACACCACGTCACGTGATGTCTCCAGCAAAAGAAAAAACAAAACAAAAAAAACATTTGTTTTAAAAGCACTGAGTTGCCATCAGTGTTTCCGTGAAGGACAAAGGCAATCTCCTTTGCCCGGTGATGAACACAGTACACAGCTAGCTAGCAAACTCTACACCACAGAGAGGGAGTAGATGTGGGAAGAAGCATCAAACGGAAAAGCCATTACACCCACTGTCCCATATTTAAGGTGATCCGAAAAGAAACAAACATAAGTGATGTAGAACTATTCTCCCACAATCAACGCAAGAAGACAGAATGAAGAGGGTTCCACGGAGTGCAGCCATTTACTCATACGGGGACCTATAGACCAATCAGAGCGTACCATGCCAGGATTTTCAGTTAGTAAGAGAACACATCCATACTCACATGAACCCACACACACGCACACACTTACACCTTGGACCACTAGGCTTACTGACATAAGACAACAGGAAGTACAACATGGCTTGGAAAGGACCATAGTATGTGACTACTGTACTGGACACTCCAGAAGTATCTAGAGACCACACTAGGCAGAAATACTTAAGGGGACAAGAAACACTGCTCGCTACATATCAGTAGTGGAATTGCAATTTACAGTAATATATGAACATGTCCCATGGCTCAAGGAATATTCTCATTTACAGTAGAATAAATATTTTTGCTATTGCTACTCTTCCTGTAATTTACATTCTAACCCTAGACATAATGCAGAAAAGCTAGTGTAAAGCACACAGATTAAGTGTAGGTCCCGTATGTTATGAAAGTTTGTTCCAAGACTAGTCGTGTTTTTATTTATTTTTCTTTTAAATTAACTTGGTATTTTTTTATGGGGGGGGGGGCAGAGAAAAGTGCTATTTTCATAGCTGAGGTCATGAATTGCTGATAGTGAATTTAACGTCAAAGCGTCCTTGGTAGCGATCCTTCTCGTTGTAGTCAATGTTCGCTCCGTATACTTTGCACTCCAGGCGCAGCTCCTCGTTTAAGGTGAGGTTGGTGAACTTGATGGCCACCAGGGGTTGCAGGTACTGGGGGTGCAGCAGCTTGCCATAGTAGGGGTAATACTGGAGGGGGAACCCGCTGCCCAGGCCGAAATACTGGATCTCACCAATCTTGTTGGCATCCTCCTCTCTCTGTGGAGAATGACATTATCGTTAGCCGGCCTTAATGATATCGCGGTAAACAGGCCATAATGACATCACGGTAAACAGGCTATAACGACATCACTGTCGACAAGGAATAATGACATCACAGTCAACAAGGAATAATGACATCAGAGTCAACAAGGAATAATGACATCACGGTAAACAGGTCATAATGGAAGAATGGCCTATTTTACAAGCTAAATATAGTAAGCAAAAAATGAAAACGCAAAGCCCAAGCATAGCATGTATGCCTGTGAAGTGACCCCTCTGTTGGCACCGACGTGGCCCGCTACTCCCCGTGTGCCCTGCTGAAAACAAGTGCACCACAGGAACACGGGTGGCATTTTAGACAGACATTGTGTATACTGCCGTGCGGGGCTTACCTTATTCTGACAGTGGATGGGAATGACGTAGGGCTGGACTCTGGCCACCCCGGCCTCAGGAATGGAGACATTGCTGGTTGGAGGCTGAAACCAACACAAAGACCAATCACCACTGTTGTCATGGACACCCTCTCAACCTGTACAGTTTTCTCATCTGGCAAGTGGTTCCTGCTTTCACTAAACGGACAAAACCCTAACTCTTTATTTGATTGGCACAGAGGTTATTCCCAAATGGCACCCTAATAAAGTACACTAATGCACCAGAACCTTGTGGGCCACTAGGGGAGCGAGGTGGCCTGGGCGTCCGAGCATTACAACAGTGACCACAATGTTGTTAGGTTAAATCTGCCTGCAACCCAGGCATTCTGTCCTTGAGCAAGGCACTTATCCCTTTATCGATCCCTGTGTAGCCTAATGTGGCCTTTCCAAGTTGGTAGCCTGTGTTAAAACGGGGTTCCCTTTGGTAAGTGGACAAGACAAGCGTTAGGGGGAGACGTGCGTACCCTTGGTCTGAAGTTGACGATCCTGTTGAGCTTGGCGATCAGACAGGGTTCGCCGGCCTTGAATCCGTAGTACTCATCGCTTGCCGGCAGTCCGGAGCAGGCCCCGAGCCAGGAACGCTTGAACCGGCAGGCCTGCCTCACCCCATCGGCGCTGTCCAGGTCGCCACGTTCCTTGTAGGTGTGAGGGACGTCTATCCACCACAAAGGGGACATTTACTACGACCGTTTACGTCTGGGGCATTTAGCTGACGCTCCTGCGGAGAGCCACTTAAAGTAATGAGGTCATACGTCTGACGTAGCCAGTGACAAGGAGCCTTATTACACCCTTATTATCGTCAGCCCTCATACAGGAGAACATGAAACAATATCCACCGGACGAAACAATGGCTTACAGACGTGCTTCAAGTGCAGAACCGTATTCCAAATGGAGCCATATCGCCTGTATGGTGTCAGTAGTGGTTCAATATAAAGGCTTTGGGCCTGGTAGTGTTGCTAGTGTGGTGTCCTGGTCAGAAGTGGTTCAATATAAAGGCTTTGGGCCAGGTAGTGTTAGTAGTGTGGTGTCCTGGTCAGAAGTGGTTCAATATAAAGGCTTTGGGCCAGGTAGTGTTGCTAGTGTGGTGTCCTGGTCAGAAGTGGTTCAATATAAAGGCTTTGGGCCAGGTAGTGTTAGTAGTGTGGTGTCCTGGTCAGAAGTGGTTCAATATAAAGGCTTTGGGCCAGGTAGTGTTGCTAGTGTGGTGTCCTGGTCAGAAGTGGTTCAATATAAAGGCTTTGGGCCAGGTAGTGTTTCTAGTTCCTGCCGTTTCTACTTGCCTCCGCAGTCTTCATACTTCGACTGGTCCTGCTGTTTCTCAACACTGTATGTATCCAGGAAAGCATTGATGCTCTTGATGTGCTTCAGATATGTCGCTGGATCGTTGAGGTTGTAAGAGATCTCAAACTTCTCGGAGCGCGGGGTGTGTGATAAACCTACATTCAGACAGCAAAACCCGTGGGGTTAGGAGAAGTTGCTTGGATTTCTGTCCGGACACTGAAAGTGCTATACAAATATCATTAATGTCATCAGAAAGATCATCAAATGTCCATATGAGTGGTCCTCAAACCTTTTGCAATCTTAAATCTAGAGAGGTACGTTTTGCTAGGACTTCAGCAGTGCCTAGCTGACCACAGAGCCCATTACAATATATCTGTTTAAGAATCTCTTCTGTAGGAGGTCAGCGGAATGAGTCAGTTTACTTCTGTGAGAAGTAAAACGCTGGCTGCCAATTGGACATGTTAAATGCAGAGTCAGCACTCTGCTGAAAAACAAAATGAGTTCCTTTTATTGTTTTAAAACTTCCACACGGAGTGTATAGGCCAATGTAAAAAGCAGATAAAATATAAATTGAGTGACTTTCAGTTTTACATAAATATATATAAATAAATGAATTGAACGGTTGACCAATAATTAATTTCAGTTCGGGTTCTTAAAATCATGAATGCTTTAGCCACCCTCTGTGTCTGCTACGTCTCGTCAGCTGTGTAAACTGTGGCAGTAATTTTCCACAGACAGCCGTGGTGTGTTCTACTGGGTCACAGCAAGGCGTGGCACACACACACACACAGAGAGAGAGAGAGAGAGAGAGAGAGAAAAAAAACAAGGAAACATGGTTTGGAACCTTGTGTTGGTTTTCCCCACCAACATTTGAATCCAGGCCCAAGTATCTATGATGCAAGATCTGTAACTAAACAAACGGTTCATATCAAAAAGCTTAATGCTACTGAAAATATATGTCCTGCCATGTTTTTAGGAGACTCAAAGGCTCAATAGGATGACGTTTTATTTCCAGTCAAGGCTTGTGAAAGCCTCCACCACCCCCCGACCCCACCCGCCCGACAGACTGCCTCACGTGGTCCTCACTCACAATGGAAACTTTTCGCCTCAGAACGAGAGGCGGGCCTTTGGCTCTCCAGAACGCGAGCGGCTCTCTCCTTCCTTTATCTGGGCACCAATGGAAACGCACTTCAGCTCGCGACACTCCACACCTACTTGCGTGGTGGCAGTTGCCTGCCCCTCGGCGCCTGGCCAGCCTTTGACGGCTCTGGAGGGGAAAATGGCTGACAGGGGCCATGTGCACCAAGCCAGTCTTCTACAATGGCTGCTAAAAATAACGCCTGGGAGGCTGAGTGTGCCGTGCAAACGGGCCTTGGCCAGGGGAGGCTGGAGAGGATGCCATGGGAAGGCCAGAGAAAGGGACGGAGAGAAAGGGGGGAGAGAGAGAGGAGAGAGCAACCTCTGCCTCTGAACTCGCTCCCTGTCAGTGACCAACAGAGGAGGAAACTACGAACACAGAAGGCCGCGCTCCTTCAACGCCACGGCCTTAAAACCATTACTGACCGAATTTCTCCAAACAGGCTTAAGATTCCTCAGAGGGGGAAAAACAACACTGCCGGGTTTATGTGAGCCGCCGGGGGCACGAACGGTGTGAAAGTCCATTCCCAAAGACGTATTGCACTGAAGTCTGAAGTGCCGAAGGGAAGCGAACAGGCAGGCAGGCAAAGGACAAAATGGCTGAAGCCGTCGGAGGTCAGAAAGACCTTCAAACAGGGTTCACAGACAGAAACATAGGGAATGTACTGGGCACCATAGAAACCATGCAAAGCCCAGTACCCACAATCCTTCACCAAACTTTCCATAACCCTGGAATAACTATGGCTGTGAAAAGGTAAACCAGCACACCATCTACGCCAAGCACTTAGCGCAGGCCTTCTGCTCATATTGCTCACCAACCAAAGTAACCTGAAACACACCTATGGCTGAGAAGTAGGACATACTTGTTAATGGGACAACTGACAGCTGCAAAAATCAACTAGTAGTGGTGCCCTAAAGAGTAATAAATTAAAACTCATGTTCCTGGATGTTTATCAAAATAACTCATGTTCCTGGCTGACATGTTACAATCCTTTCAGCTCCATTCAGGCCAGCTCCAGGCAACAATGTCATGAATGCATCCTGTACCTTTCCTAGACTAAACCTTAAACTCTACATGTCACCTTAGACCCAAGTTAATGTCTCAGTAGTGTGGTTTTTCTGCAATTGTATTGTGGATTTAGTCTTGACACCCATGGAGAGCCGTACATTTTGTAATTCTGACACCCTTCCTTCCCATAGAGATCCATACATTTGGTAAATTCCTCTTGCAAATTTGTGCATTTTAGTGCAAAGTACAATTACACATAATTGTAATCAATTAATAATGCAAATTCTTTAAATGCATTTATACCAAAAAAAATGGTGACAAATGTTTTCACAATATTGCAGTAAAACAATGTAATGTTTTATTTTACGGTAAATATTACAAAGTTTTTGTGGATAGTATTTTTTTTTTACTTTGTTTCTTAATAGTTTCAAACTGTGTTTGGGTCCAACAGTGTTAATAAGACCATGTTAGGCCTACAATGTGTGTTAAAAAGCACATAAGAAAATACTAGGACAATTATAATAATTTGTATTATATTTATCTTGGCCTATATTCCAGATTTCAAGCTTATGTGCAACACATTATAAACGCTTCCGCTACTTACCAAGCCTATAGGTTTCAATCACTGTCCCATTTTCTTCATGTACAAAGTTTAAATGTATGCTTTAAAACCAATTTACTACACAGCTATAATCCTTTGATTATAATTGGTTTAAATCTGTTTGTTCCACGGAGCTAACTCAATAACTCAATACCGCCAATGATTGAAAATTTATAATCCCTTAATCACGATAACCTTCAGAGCGTATCTCATACCTCGACATTTCAATTAGCCTGATATCCTAATTTAACTAATTTAAGTGACAAAACAATATGACGATGTTGATTCCACAGTGAAAATCTACGGTCATAAATTATAATTTGTAGTAAGTTAGAAGTTATGCAGAAGGTTAAGAAAACTATCGCAGCCAGTTGGGAAAAATACCATCTGGTTAGGAGATTTAGTGCAGCTGGTTTGAACAATTACCACTGCCAGTTGAAAATACAACCCTGTTTCCAAAAATGTTATCTGCATTAAACGCAAATAAAATCAGAATACAATGATGTGCAAATCATGTATCATTATATTCAATTGATTTGCACATCATTGTATTCTGATTTTATTTGCGTTTTATGCAGATAACATTTTTGGAAACAAGGTTCTATTTTCAACTGGCTGACACCAATTGAAAATAGTACAATGATGACATATCAAATGTTGAACCTAGGAACTGAGGAGACCAATTGCAGCATGTTTAGCAGTTTTACTACAGAGCCATGCTGTTGTAATACGTGCAGAATGTGGTATGCCATTGTTTTGCTGAAATAAGCAAGGTTGTCCCTTAAAAAGCTGTCTAGTTTGCAGCAGCCTGGTAAATGACTGTGTACTAATGCACCCCCATACCATCATGGATTCTGGCTTTTGAACTGTGCAGTGATAATAAGATGAACGGTCCCCCTCACTTTTATCTGGTAGACGTGGCATCCATGTTTCCCAAAAATAATTTAAATGTTTTATTTTTCTGACCACAGGACAGTTTACACTTAACACCCACTTACACATTGGGTTTGGGTTAGTCCATCTTAAATTAGCTTGGGACCAGAAAAGGTTGCGGCGGTTCTGATCCCATTGCCGCCATATGGTGTCTTCTTTGCATGGTTGAGTTTTAATTTGCATTTGTGGATGCAGTGAGGTACTGTGCTCTCAGACTATTGTTTTCAGAGGTGTTCCTAAGCCTATGCAAGGATTTCCCCTACAGAATCGTGTCTTGTTTTTAATGCAGTGCCGCCTGAGGATCACGGCCATTCAATATTGGTTTTCAGCCTTGTCCCTTGTTTTGTCCCTCATTTCTGCGTATTCTCTGAATCTTATAATTATGTACTGTAGATGATGAGATCCCCAAACATATATTATTAAGTTGCACTATTTGCCCGTGCAGTATTTCAGAGAGTGTTGAACCCCTCCCCATTTTAACTTCTGACAGGCCCATCCTCTCCTGAATCATCTTTTAATACCCAATCACGTTACTGACCTGTTGCCAATTGACCTTATTAGTTGTGATATTCCACCAGGTATGGTTGTTTTGCATAACACAACTTTCTCAGTCTTTGTCCCAACGTTTTGTAAACATGTTGCTGGCATAAATCCAAAATAGGACTTTAAGAAACAATAACATTTCTCATTTTCAACATTTGACATATTGTCTTTGTTATATTATCTTTTGCACATCATTGCATCATTCTGTTTTTATTTACATTTACGCAGCACCACAATTTCTGGGGAAACTGAGTTGTAGGTTATGATTAAGAAAAAGCAAGCTGAAATTCCCTCCTAACCAACCTGCTATGAAAATTCACCTAAATTTGCAGGGGGGTACGGTATACCATCCACCTGTGGAAAAAAGCTACATAAGGAAGATCGAGTGGAGTAAGAGTAGATGTATTTACCTGGAGGTGCCACTCTGTCCTGGTAGGTGGGTTTGTAGTCACTAAGGGTGAGCAGCAGAGCCTGGATGGTGCCAATGAAGATGCCTGCCAGGCACCCGTAGAAAATCAGATAGAAGAGGAAGATTTTAACTGTGGAGAGAGAGAGAGAAGGGTTTCATTGCCACGCTGCATGATGCTATAGATCAGTCCTAGATCATCTACTAATACAGGGGAGGGCCACGGCAGGATATGGAATTACATGGAAGGTCACGTTGTTCTTGTAGTTTGTCATTTTAGAAATGGGCTAGAAAATAAAGGCTAGAAAATGGCAAAAATGTAAACATTTATACAACAGGTCGCTTATAATATGCAAATAACTTCAATTTAGTCTCAGGTGTAGAAGAATAGACATTTTACTGTTTTACTTCCTTTCAGAACTATTTTAGCACCTACTCGTGGGCCAGATGGAGTTGCCTTAGTTCACACCCCCCTGTGCTAATATGCTGTTTGGTTCTGGGAAACTCTAACAAGGTTGAGGGTTGAAGGATGGGGACCTTGGGAGGAGACTGGCCATAATATTTATTGTGTCGTCACAGTTGTGACAGAATATTCTGGTCTAATAGAAGCCAGTGGTGGGGCTTCCAGGGTATATTCCCCTCGGGCAGAAACTCCAGGAAGGACGCCAGAGATATTTAACGACTGGCTGAAAAGAAGACGTCTAGGGTGAAAGGGCATAACGTGTAAACAGGCGGAGTATCTTCCTATTGGGCTTGTGCTAAAACGCGTTGTGGCAGGATAGAATGAACAATAAAACAATTCTTTAACCATGGATACTGTAGGGTTAGTGGTATAGTAGGTTTAGTAGGGTATAATGCGGAATTAGATTTACTGTGACTCAAAAACTCAGTGTTTTCTTCTTTGCTCAGAAACTAAATAACCAATATGGCTATATAAATCAGGCATACTTTCCAAGCAGCTGAAGAGCAAAACTTGTGCTTAAACCCAAACTAATGCGGTCATTATAAAGTTTCTGGTAGACCTAAAACAAGTAGCAATTCAACTGTCCATGTAAGTACACAAGACAGTGCTTGTGAGATACCCATTGTTAATCTTCCTGTTGACTGAGGTTTGCTTTCTACAAACTGATTCATTTACTGTTTATTTACTGTTTATAGTCAACTTCAATGTAACTCCTGCCGCTTGGTTATCTTCACTCTCCTGGTGACACTGCAGATACCCGCTGATAATTCAGAACCAACGAGGGCCTTTCACTTTCCTACGCTCCACCTCTACTATAGCCTGTCCTACTGACCAGTTATATTATGATTCATTTACCAGGCTGAGCACTCTATCAAGCCCTAAGCAACCCGTTAGGCCAAAGCATAGCCCTGGATACTGGCGATTTGATGCGTTTTGCTCTAGTAGAACGCACGTTACATGTTAATCCTTCCTCTAATTCTACGGTTACTGCTTTATTACGGTTCTGTCATTGAACATGTACTACGTTGCGATATGTGTACTTACAAATCTATTTAACCTTGGTTTGCTTTTACGCTTCCCTGGATTGCAACTCGACACGCCGTGTGTGGCCCGTCAGACTCTCATTGATGCAAAAAACGGAGGACAAGACTTGGATGCCAGTCGGTGTGTGTTGTTGTCCGCGGTTTCCAGATCCCTCCTCTCAGACTAATTGACAAACCCCGTCACCCACCGTAGACAGGTGTGGCTAGACAAGTTACTTTCTCTATGCAAGTGAAACTGACAGCCAGGCGAATTGTAAATCCTGTCGGCTATCCGATCATAACAACGAACCCCGTGAATATCCAGCCAACACTTAATATTGCAATACCTCTACAGAATAATGTAGAATAGGCAATAGTACCATGGTGTGTCAAAGATACACAAACCGATCACATCCAAGGTGACAGTGACTACAGATCCATTCCGAAGTCCACTTTATTTATTAGATTTATGGCTTTTCCCACACAACCGTGGACCTCAAGAGGAATGGCTTAACTTTGAATTTGCGACCTTTGTCATCGAATGCGATCACGTCTAGACAGGGAGCATGTTCAACCATTAGACAGTCAAACTGTTGTTTTAAAAAAAAAAAAAACTCACGGGCCTAATCTTTAGCCAATCGTCTCCACTAGTAATGTGCCCCTCCCCCAGAGCAGAACCGGTTTGGTGGGCATGGCTTCTTGTTGTGAATAGCCCACTCAGACACGTTCTTACATTTCTTAGAGAGTGCGACACAGAAACCATGTAAATTGGACCTAGAAGTTCAGCTTTCGGTAGACTAATTTTAATGCGTAATAACAACATCGATATGGTCAGACGGTTAAATGGCCACGCGCGATATGTAGGCTACGCACACAGGCGACACGCAAACAACGTGCACCCCCCCTCCCCCCACACACTTTTAATTGAGATAGCGAATACAATAAATCCACTCAGTAAACAGCAACGACGACAGACAAACCAAGAGCTCCTTGTGAACAAGAGGATGCCACAAGTTGTCCACGCTCGGGCACGAAACAGGAAACGCCTGACATGCCTCCGTCTCCCGCTAGAGCGCACGAAGTAGATCTATATTTCTCTTGCGTCACGAAATAATAACGTAATAATTCACCACACTTTCAAAATCGAAGGAACGTGATTATTTCAGTGAACTCGAGGAAATGGCTCGAGCAACGAATTGTAACGCAAGCGGAAGACAGTAGCCTGCTGAAGGGTAGAAGAAAAACTTTACAGCGGGGGGAGGTGTTCGCCCTAGAGATCAACCATGTGAGTCGTGAGCTGCTCTTCCTCTTTCTATGTAGCAAAAGCGCCGAGATGAAAAGGGACTGCAATGTTGCCCAAAGGTTAACTATGGTCCGCAACAAGTTGGCTCGTACCGCTGGAATACTGAGCAGAAATTGAACCATCTAACGTCGATGCCGGTGATACAATGTTGCATGGTCGCTAGGGGAACTGGAACGCAGCTCATTGCTAAATCAATGCTCATTGTTGGATACATTTACATGACATTATATTGGTGCCAAGCGAATGAGATTACTTCAGGCAAATAGGCCCGATCACCTTGACTAACCTTGAACTGGGATGCATTTGAAAGATTTAGTATTGGAATAAAACATGTGATTATCTAGGTTATGGTTTCCCTATCATTTTCAAATGACTTAGGTTCAGAGAAATAAAGCAAACAGGGGAGCATCTTTTTTACAAAAAGTATTTTCTCTTAATCCAAACTATGTGACACCAGAAACCAACATTATATTTTATACTAAACCAAAACATGTTATTGACAAACCAGCATACCGGAATCCCACCTTAGAATGTCAATTATGTCCTTCAAAATGACCTCCTTGACAAAAGACATGACACTCAAGCTTTAACCAGATATAACACATGACGATCCCGTTTGTCTCATCGCGAATATAAACGTTTTTGAAACCCTAAACTCTGATAAAACGAAAATGACCTTTTTTGATGGTCCTGAGATTTTCGTTAAATTTGACATAATTGTCCCCCATTCAACGACGAGTAAAGTTCTCTGGTATATATATACATTGTTTTTACGTCAGGGTTAATTCATTCGTGTGTTTTTCGTGGAACTTTCCATTGAAGGTATAAGTCACGACACATCATGCTACAAGTCAAATCAAACAGGTGCTGTATTTTTCAATCAGGAAATTAAGTCTTTCACCCTCCGTGCCGTTACATTATTCTGAGAATACACCCACACTTTCAAAAAACAACAAGGCTCGAGGCCGTATCGTTTTCATCTTCGCATTAACATCCAAGAAAAACTTTAATTGAAACTATCTTCACGACGACAGCTACTTACACCAACTGCTGCCCGTGCGTCCTAAAAATTCCTTCCTTTCCGAATTCCAAAGAAAGCTCTTCCAACCTCCGTCTCCTTCCTTGTTTGCCGACATGTTTTCTGTTCGATTTTAATTCCACCCT
>JACXGK010000715.1:9226-47797 GCA_016801125.1 Novumbra hubbsi
TACGTGTAAACATGTAAAAGAGACCTTGGTCTCAGTCTGTGTTCCTTGTTGAAATAAAGGTTTAATGATAATAATAGTACAGAGCACCCCCCCCCCCCCCACTCACACACACGCGCGCTAGACACTATGACAACGCTCACCCACCTGCGACCCCCCTGATGGACTTGGTATCCAGAGATGTGGATCTCCTCCTCATTGGGGAAGAAGAGACTGAGAGCCCTGGGACAGGAGTACACACTGCCCTCACACACGCGACTGTTATGGAGCCACACGGTGTACTGAGGTGTGGCTGAGTGGCAGTCCTGGGCCAGGATGTACGAGCAGCTTCCGGGGAAGTAGAAGTAGCTGCCATCAAAAGTCTCAAAGTGGTGCTGACCCCAAGACCTGCAGATCCCATCTCTGTCCTGGCCCTGGTTAATGACTACACACACACGTGCGGCAGCTTTCAGTCCCTGCGAACTTATCTCACATTTTAATATCGATTTATTTTTTATCCAAGTTGTCTTGTAGTATTTCATCAGTATCTGTAATCTTACGTCATGCTTTGTGGGACAGGATAATGAATGAATTCAACTGAAATCATATATACATGCATGACATGTTACCTAAACCCTGTGTGTGTGTGTGTAGGTCACGTCGAGGGCAGTTGGGCGGCCGCAACACCAGCTTGCTAAAAGCCACTCGGTTACGGGAAACCCCCAGTATCTGTGTCATACCAGGACAACTGGACCCTGTGTCAAACCGAGGTGGTGCTTGGACAGTACCCAGGATGTTTACATGTCTTATTATTTAGTTAACTGGAACAGGGTGTATTGGAGTTTCTCCCTGTGTCTGCTTCACCTGGGACAGGTTCTCAACAGTAACACTTCACATTCCCAAAACTGTTGTGCCGACCCCCCCCCCCCACCAAAACCATGACAGTGTTAGAGCACAGGAGAGACCCCGCTCTCAGACACTGTGTAGTCTACAGAAACTCAAGCCTAATCCTCCAGACTCACACACACACACCAGATGCAACAGAGTGTTTGTGAGTGTATGTGGTTATTAATGCTGCTTATTAATGATTGTTGATTGATGTGTCAGTCTAATCAGGCACACACCAAAATGAGACATACACTGTGGTTCTAAGTTCAGAATGTGTGTGTGTTACTCACTGATCTGGCAGCGGTCTCCGAGGGCCTGGAACTGTGCACAGTCACACACACCCACCTCCTGACACCAGCCCCCGTTCAGACAGCCACAGTACTCTGTTGAAACAAAAGAAACAACAAGATCTCCTTTGTAATTGAGATTTACCCAAACGGTGAATTATCATCTTAGTATTAACAGTCTGTAGCCACACTCATAGAACATTAACACATGTGTGTGTCTTTGTGTGTGTGTGTGTACCTGAGGAGGCATCGCGGGTCGTGTAATTGTGTAGGACACTGCGAGGGAGAGTTGCTTCAGAGAGAAGAGGAGTGAATGTCTAGAGAGGAAAAAAAACCCTGTCGATTACACACAAGGACACCTATCATTCTCAGTTTGTAGGTCTGTCACGCTGTGTGTAGTGTGTAGCTGTCTGGGTGCCCTACAAAGGCTACTTTGTGCTGGTCAGGGTATGTGTGTACCCTGACCCATGGGTTCTCTTAGGTGTAGTATACCTACCTCCTCCCCTAAAAGATCCCGTTTCCTCTGCAGTGCATTAGCCCTCCTGCACACACACGCACACACACACAGCGAAAGAAATGAGCATTATGAGGAGAAACATACAAACTGATGTTAAGTGCACTTTAGACCACTTGAATATGGCCAAACGTGCACACGCTCACAAGCACACACATATCAGCTTAGTCATGACATTTGATGAGTGAATCCCCAGAGAGTATACGTCTTACTCTCTTCCTCTCATCTTGTTTTCTTTTACCTTAGTAATCTTCCGTTTGTCTCTGTGAGTTGGCTTTGAGCTGCTGAAGACAACCAAACAGCCATCACTAAAACGTTGCAATCTTTCTAAAACAATTCATTATTTGCAATATCATAGCACTTGTGTGTTTTTTTATATTACTGTATTTAGTTCTGCTGTATTACAGGTCTCAACTACGAAAGTTGGGCTCCCTGTATAAAGGTGGCATTGTCTTATTACAGTTGTATAAGTTTTAATAAAGTTCTGCAGTAAACAAAACATCTGAAATGTAAAATATATGAAGAAAACCATAATAATAAATTATTAGTTATTTTAGGGTCAAAGAACAAATGATTGAAGAGCATTTAGAAACAACTCTCAATGATTTATACAACTAACAGCTATAACCCATTTGTATATAATGGAAAACCATAATATTTTCACAAGACTGATGGAGTTCAAATAAATGTGCCTAACTTGCTTGAACCGTACAATTATCGTCCGGTATTTCGTAACGTTTATACTGAAGAATATTTGTTTTTATGGAAGTTTCTCCAGAATATAACGCTTATACATATTTACGTTGTAAATTGTGGTTTAGGGGAGCCACCGGTGTGTAGTTGGGAGACTTACCTTGTGCCGTTAGCAGCTGAAGGACTGAACACCAAGAAAGTAGAGACAGTTTTACCCCCAGCGGACCGTTCATCTCAGAGTTGATCAATCAGACGTTTAACGGAACATTTCAGAGGACAGACCGGCGAGTGGATAACCTCTGTTCGTACCGTGCTTTCCGCGGTTAACATTCACGCGCACAACGTATGCAGAGCAAGCCCCTTAGAAGGATGACGAGTGTATCAGTGCACCTGCGCGCAGGTGTCTGGGTGTGTGCATGTAGTTTTGGTGCGAAATTGGTGACATCAAACAAATTAGTTGATGTAAATACCGCAACTGTAAATCTTATGGTTAATCCGAACATTTAATCAACATCAAAAAGTTATACTTCGTGAAGATATTAAATTGTAGTAACGACACAGGAGCTTACCGACTTACCCACACAAGTCATTGTCAGCGATCGAGAGGAAAACAATAAACATCTACAATAATGAATCAGAATTAACTGTTTTGACATTTATTGTTGTTATTATTTAGACATTGTTTAATAACTATTACTTGTTTTCATACTATTTGTATTTTGTATTTTCTCTATCTTGTTCTCTGACCTTTTAACTTTGCCTTGTCGAAAAATTCATTTTAATCGACCTTTGTTTATGAACCAGGTAGGCTATAGCAAAATCCCATTTTGATTTGTGGGGGAAGATGAAGTCTTTACCTCCAGAACCAGTTACATGTTCAGCAATATGTAATTCAACTTCGAAATGATAAGATGTCTGTGTGAGCTGTACAGTAGAAAGAAATTGATGTGTTTCCTTTGCTCAATAAAAAACAAAAAGCAGTGGTTTGTCTTAAGCATTTAGGGAAAAAAGTTAGTGTGATAATTAAGGTTAGTGTTAGGGTTACACATTATTGATTCAGGTTAGGCATAAATGTTATTGACTGAAGGTAAGTCAGGGTTAGGTTGAGGTTAACAATAAATTTGGGGTCATTACATTGTTTTCTAGGGGAAATCAGTAATGGTGTCCCTGTTCACATGTCTGTGCCTGTGTAAGACATGCACTCCCTCTGCTGGCTGCTGATGAGAATCTGATGGTTGGAGACAGACACCAGCAAAAATCAAAGAATGTTTAATCTCACTGTAATATGATGATACAATAATTTACATGTTATAATGTGTTATGTTAATATCCAAAATACTTAACATGCCCTTAATACTTTAGAGTAGAGGAGGGGGTTGGGATGGGAGGCATGAGTGAGGAGGTATTAGAGGAATAGGGAGGTGGCTTGTCTATAGTTTTGGGGTGGGTAGTCCTCGAGTACTAGGAGAGTAGGGGAATAGGGGTACTTGATAGATGGATAGGAATCAGGTTATATGTGAAGATTTGGGGGTTGGGAGTTATTTGGTAAAGTTGGCATTAGGGAGTGATTTTGGGATTGGGAAGTATAATTCCTTATAAATTAGATGGCTGTTTAGTGCCGTGAAATTACTTTCGAATGGCCAGTTCAGTGTTGACTTCATCCTCTGCTTTCAGGCAGTGCCATTGGGCAATGGGCCGGCGGGGGTTTGCCAGCATGTCTGACCAATGACGGAGCTCTGTGCCGGTGCTGGTTCCACCTAGAAACACCTTCCCGATGGCATCATTCTTGCCAATCTTATCATAGTCCAACACCGTCACTGCAACCTGCACCTTCTACACAAAGAGGAATATATTGTAGTAAGGGATGAGAATGTGTGTACCTGTATCTGTTCAAAGGGCCCCTCTATAAGGAGGGATATACTTTGGTAAGAGATGAGGGTGTGTGTAACTTTATCTGTTCAAAAGGCATCTCTATGAGGAGGGATATACTTTAGTAAGGGATGAGAGTGTGTGTAACTTTATCTGTTCAAAAGGCACCTCTATGAGGAGGGATATACTTTAGTAAGGGATGAGAGTGTGTGTACCTTTATCTGTTCAAAAGGCACCTCTATGAGGAGGGATATACTTTAGTAAGGGATGAGAGTGTGTGTACCTTTATCTGTTCAAAGGGCCCCTTTATAAGGAGGGATATACTTTATTAAGGGATGAGAGTGTGTGTACCTGCATCTGTTCAAAGGGCACCTCGAAGCTGAAGGACTCGTTGTAGTAAGGGTTCAGAGTGTTTTTCTTAATGCTGGTTTTCTTCTTCCTCAGTCTCTTTCCATTCTGCAGTAGGTGAATCTTTACATAGGGGTCTGACCGAGAAGACAGATGTCATCCCAACACGCACACAAATGCACACAGTCATACACACACACCGTGCCCCCCCCCAGCTCACCTGACAGTCCTCCTACATCCATCTTTTTCAGGTTTTTGGCCTCCAGGACCACAATGCTCAGTTTCCCTGCAGTAGGAACATACCTCAGAGACAGACAGATATCACCCAGACGCTCGGACTGCAGAGGTAAAGAAGAGGAGGGAGCAAGAGAAGGGATCGGTGAGGACGGTTGGTATGGGAGAGGGTGCGCTATCCATGTTCTCTAGAACTATCCATTCTCACTTCTTCTTTCTCTGCCTTCTTGAGCTCCTGCCACTCCTGAGTAATCTGACTGAAGTCCAGGCTGCTCATTGGTACTCGCAGCGCTCCGATAGCATCGTGTTTAGAGAAACGATCAAAGTCATACACCGTCATCACCAGAGTCCTGCCGCCAAGCTCACTGTATGGTACCTGCACACATACACACACGTAGTACTTTGTTAGGTGTTGGCTCAGGGTTAAGAGGTCAGTGGTTGGAGGTTAGCTGTTAGGGTACCTTGAATGTGAACGTTTCGTTGAAGGTTGGATTAAGAGTCTTCCTGTGGACCTTAGTTTCAAACTTTCTCTTCTTGTCTGGCAGCAAGTAGAGTTTAACATATGGGTCTGAACTCCCACCCACATCCATGGCTGGGAGATCACAGGCCTGTAGGATACCTACTACCATCTATACATCAGGGAGGGGGTTAAGTGAAAGAAAAGTGAAGGAAAGCAAGAACAAAGAATGAACAAGATAATATTTCCAAAGGTATACCATTTGTTTGAAGTACTAGAATGTTTTATTTAGACAGGCTGATTCAGACTGGTTCATTGGATACCCTTAGTTGCTAGGTTAGCTGAATCAGACTGGTTCATTTGATGGTCCTTAGTAGCTAGGTTAGCTGATTCAGACTGATTTATTTGATGGTCCTTAGTAGCTAGGTTGGCTTTAATCTGTTGAACCTCAGGAACTTGTTAAGAATAATCAAACTGGTTAATCTGCTACTCCATGTAATTTTGGTTTCCTGAATCGTGTGCACAGGGATAAAACAAAAGGTCTCACTGTGTTCTCAGTAAAGTTGTAGTCCAATGAGTACTCCAGTTTGCCCAGTTTCAAGTCTTCTTTAGGCTCCTCCTCCTCCCTGCTAGTCAATCTTGTCTCTGTGTCCCCCTCATCCTTCAGAGGCTATGGGACAAACACATACAGAGACACACGCACACACAGACAACCCTGATATCTCAGAGTTCCACAGGGAGTTGACTCTATAACATATGTTTACCTAGGAGTTCCACATTAAGAGCTGACTCTATAACGTGTTTACCTCAGAGTTCCACAGGGAATTGACTATATAACGTGTTTACCTCAGAGTTCCACAGGGAATTGACTATATAACGTGTTTACCTCAGAGTTTAACAGAAAATTGACTATATAACGTGTTTACCTTAGAGTTCCACAGGGAATTGACTATATAAAGTGCATTTACCTTAGAGTTCCTCAGGGAATTGACTATATAACGTGTTTACCTCAGAGTTGCCTCCCTCCAGCTCAGTGTCCGTGTTGAACACATTCTTGCCCTTCCTCTTCTTCTCCTTTTCTGTGCCCTTGTCTTTCTTATTCAGACATTTCCTCCACACACACAAACAGCAAGACAACACCAGAAACACACTCACAACGCATAGAGCTATTATGGCCCATGATGGCACTGCACACACATGCACACACACGCACGCACGCATGCAGGAATAACATATTGATACCAAGTGTTGAATATAACATTTTTGGGTATTGTATTACATAATTTATGCACCTGAACTGACTTTTGACCCAAACAAAGTGTCTAATCAGTAACTCACTGTGCAGGGAGTGCAACTCGGTCATAAACTTTGTAGGGGCGTGGCCTCCTTGCCAGTGTTCTGGGGTTGTAGTGGCATTGAGGGTGGTTGACAGGAGAGCGGGGCTGGGCTGTGCAAAAGCAGCCCTACGACTGCCTGTCATCACCTAGAGAGAAAGAGGTACACCGTCAGATGGACTTGTGGGTCCAGATGTGTATGTGTGGGTATGTACACCTCCTACGGTATGTACACCTCCTACGGTATGTACACCTCTTACTGTATATTGTGTAATTAGTAGAGAACAAAATTACATAACAACAAAATCACCAACCGATTGAGGGCTGGATTCAAACTCACACCCGAAATCAAATTAAACAGTTGAAGGCTGTTCCAACTTGCTGAATTTTATCATGACAACTCATAATGTGACTGTGTGTCCACTATCGTCAACGTCTGGGTATGCTCCTGATGAGACAGTGGATGGTGTCCTGAGGGATCTCCGCCCATACCTGGATCAGGATTCAGTCAGGGTACCGTTTGATAGCATGTGGAGGTCTGTGTGACCCTCCAAGGACATGCCTCCCTAGACCATCAGTGACCCCCAGCCAAATCGGTCTTGCTGGATGATGCTGCAGGCAGCATAACGTTCACCACAGTGTCTCCAGACTCTTTGACGTCTGTCACATGTGTAGTGTAAACCTGCACTCATCTGTGAAGTGAACTGGGCCAATGGCGGGCCTGCCAAATCTGGTGTTCTCTGGCAAATGCCAATGGAGCTGCACAGTGCTGGGCTGTGAGCACCGGTCCCACTAAAGGATGTCAGACCCTCATGCCACCCTCATGGAGACAGTTCCTGACAGTTTGGTCAGAAAATGCACAGGAGTAGATGGAGGTCATTTTGTGGACCTCTGGCAGTGCTCCTCCTGCTCCTCCTTGCATAAAGAAACAGATACCAGTCCTGTGACTGGGTTAATACCGCTCTACAGCCATGTCCAATTATCCTTGTAAAATAGTCCTTGTATAATGGTCCTGGTATCTTTTACACACTCTTGAGACTGCACTGGGAGACACAGCAAATATTCTAGTGATGGCACGTACGGATGTGCCATCCTGGAGGAGCTGGACTACCTGTACAACCAGAATGGGCTGCAGGTACCGCCTCATGCTACCAGTAATGACAAGAACACTAGCAAAACACACAACTAAAGAATAAGGAGAGTGCAATTGTCTGTGGGCACCACCTGCAAAACCATTCAATTTTTGGGGTTGTCTTGCTGTTGCCTCTGAAGTGAACCCGTTGTCAATTTTTTTTACCCCAAAACAGGTGATATACTTATGCTTCCTAACTTGACAGAATGATCTCCCTGAAGTTTAATTGATTTGGTGTTATACTGTGATGATTACATGTTCCCTGTGATGATAAAAATAATATTTGAGCAGTGTATTAAAATAGAAACAGATCTTGTCAGAAGTATAGTAAGTGTCAACCTTTTGTTTTAGCCCGGGATTCAAGTCTAAAATAATGTGGTATTTTGATCCTCAAAACGTCTTTATGTATAGTAATAAAAACGTGTGTATTTGTGCGTGTGCATGTGCCTGCGTATTAAATGACCTCTTGTGTTTCTGCTGGGTTCGCACTAAGGCTTTCTGTACACAGGATACACAACCCTGTCAAACCTGCTGACCACACAACAGATGGAGAAGAGACGAGGACCGATAAGGGATATTGTGTATGAACTCTCTGGGAAAACAAGGAGAGAAAGATTTTATTCCAGTGTTAAGATGATCTCATTTCACTTCATACCCTTTTACCATGGTGTCAACCCAATTTGCCCTTGACATTATCCATGTTAGCAGCACACATTTCATGTACACAGTCTGCCGTCATACAACTGCTGTAACACGCAATGCCAATTACATCCTCATTTCAACTCTCTGTTAAGTCTGCACTGTAAAATAAGACTTACTCAAAATAAAACTCACTTTGGCAGGTCCTTAATCTAAAATATGACATACATTTAACCATCTGTCAGGCCATTACTGTAAAATAAGACATACATTTAACCATCTGTCAGGCCATTACTGTAAAATAAGACATTACCTAAACCATCTTTCAGGACATTAATGTAGACTTCAGACCAGAATCCACTTAAATACAGTTAAACTAAAAACAACATGCTATTTATGGTTCTAATATTCCTCATTCACAACCAAAACTGGAAATGGAATTCACAGATCGTAATACACAGTTACGTACGTAACTCTAACCCAACATTCCACAACCTATCATATCTAAGCATAACCCTACATTCTTACCCTAAAACAAACCCTGAAAAACTAAAAATAAATGTTCTAGGATTTCAAATTTTAGTACATGTCCAGGCTTAATCTGCGACTAGGAAACTGTAGATAGTTATCTAACATTGACCCAACATCGTACCCGAACCGATTTCATCACTGACCAGACTCTCAGAGAGAAACAAAGTAATCCAAATAAATATTGTGAGTCCTTACCTCTGTGAGTGTGTGTATGTGTCGGCCTTGGTTCTGGCATGCAGGGTGGAGAGACCGATGTGTTCTAGGTACACCTCTGCACAAAAAGGGAGATGATAACAGAGATGTTGGGGAAAAAGAGATGAAAGGACAAGGAAAGATGACCTTCTGTAGATTTATCAGAGGCTACGAAAAAAGCCCAGGTATGACAGAAAAAAGGGATGAGAGAGAAAGGGGCCTGAGATAGGGCATCTCTGGTTGGCTGTGTGGAGGTGTGGGTGGTAATGTTGGATTATGCATGCTCTATGGGGTCCATCCCATCGGGTTGAGTCCCTCTGGTCCAAGCCCCGCCCTTTGTGACCTCTGCTGCACCCTCATAGGTCACCCTGGCATGGACATTGATTAATATTCATTGCTTGGTGACAGAGCTTTTTATAGGCTCGTTAGCATAATGAGAGTTCAGCAGGAGACAGCATCTACATTCCGCTGAATGACTGGTGTTATCTATTAAGCTGTGTAAATGTTTGTCTATGCTGTATACACGTTTATATTCTATTCATGGGTGCCTTATAAATCGCTATATTTGCGTGCCACTGGACATGCATATACTGTTAAATACATCCAGTGTTTTCTGCAGTCGATACCATCGTCTCCAGTATTAACTCCACATATAGACGCTGCTGCCTGAATTAGAACTGTAGAATGCGGTTTCTGCGGCAATGCTGGGATCAAGTTCCGGCCTCACCCAGTTCACCTTGACCGAAGAGAAACACAGATTCATGCACATACACACATGCGCAGAGCTTACAACTCTGTTGTTCACCTTGCCCGGTATTGTGTAGACGGACATTCTATTGATCTGTGTGTTGATGTGTTCTAGGTGAAGACATTGTGTAATGGGAGGAACTATATGAGGGTCATTGGTTTAGATACGATGATTGTGAAATTCCCCACCAGGTAATTGATGGTTACTTTAGCAAAAACAAGGTAAAGTTCACCTGTTAAAATGATGGTACCATAATGGTACCACATAATACGGTTTATTTTCCGACTGGTCTGAAACCATTACTAGGAGGTACAGTAATTACTTATATTTCTACAAAATCAACATCACACACTGGTACACCACAAATTTTAATCAGAAAAAACATCTCCACCTAATTGACAATAGCACACTGTTGACAAGGCAACAGGTGACAACTTATGTACAGGGTAGTACTGGTCGTTAGCGGCAGACATGGTGCACTAAGCGAGTAAAAAAACTAGTTATATCGTACAGATTACCATAACGGTATATCATTTCATAAAATAGGGAAACACTTTACTACAACCCTCCATCATAGAAGCTTCATAAGCGTCATAAACTATCATACCAAAAGAGAGACTGTCTATCACAATCTGCTTTACACAGGAGGTCATGGTATAAAACATCTGATAGGACATTGCTATGGCAGAAATATATAGCCCTTATGAGAGAGGGTTTGGGTGAAGTTCAACCGAACCAATAAAAGTAGGTATAGAGAATGATCCAGTAAGTTAAATACTTTGACTAAGGTCCTGAAGAGGTGAATTTCTGACTCTTTAAGCCTCAAAAGATTATTGTAGTATGTGTATGTAGTGTTTAAGTGTGTAGAGTGTGGGAGCATTTAGTGGTGAAGATTATAATTGTATATAATTCAGGAGAATCTTAAAAAAAAAAAAAGGAGGCACGCAGTGGAAACACACATAGAAAGGGACACACACACACACACAGACAGAAAAGGAGGAGACACAGAAAGAGAATAAAGACAGAGGACAAGTCACAAACTCTTTCTGCTTCAGACTGTACACGCACAGGGTTATGAATGTTTTCACAAATGAGAAGGCTAATCTAACCCCTGATTGATTACTAGCAGGCTCAAACACACACGTAGAAACAAAAACCTGCATCCCTCAGGACCGCTGCAGGCAGAACCGGCCCAGTCCCTGCGGTGCTGCCGTAACACACAGCTACAAACAGTCTTCACGAGTCCAATCCACAGGTAGCAGGGCCACATTTTGAGTGAGGCTATTAGGACGAAATTGCAGCCAATCAAATAACAGCCGTTTTTTGGAAGTAGTCCATAGAGTGGTCAGCTGTGAGTGTTACATCAGCCTCACAGTCAAGTGTATAGCAGACATACAAGGCCATACACCAGGGGTCTCCAAACCGTTCCACGGAGGGCCGAGTGTCTGCAGGTTTTAGTTTTTTCCTGTAAATTGGTTCCAGGTTCAGACCTAAATAACCAGATGAGGGTAGACCTAACCAATCAGTGACATAATTAATCAATCAAGTACAAGGTGAGAGTGAAAACCTGCAGTAACTCAGCCCTCCGTGGAACGGTTTGGAGACCCCTGCCATACACTATAGTAGAAACCAATTTAGTGTGTTACTAATTCACTTGAATTCCTGAATGAAAGCATTATATCACACCAATCTGAATACATACATTTCTGCAATAAATCACATGCCTGCTAGAACGTTTAATGATACCAAAATTAAAATAATACCTCTGTAGTATTCCATACATGAAAACAAAGACAAAACTAAGGAAAAGCTGTGTAACTTTCCCCATTGTTCAGACGAGAAGAGGATGGAGATCCAGAACCAGGTGTTTCCTGGTGTCCAAAGTCATGCCCTACAACAGGATGTGTGTAGCAGGCCAGGAAATCAAATAAATTATTGTCGGAGGCATCAGAGTGAAAAGGTCACTCCCTTACCCACAGTGCACCATTTAGGATTTGGGGTTTCAGCTCCATGACAAAAATGACCTAAAATTGAGCCTAACCCGGTTTAGGAAGTGAAAGCATTAGAATTCATCATGTCTGGCCAAGGCCTCGCCAAAGTCCGTAGCTTGACTACCCACGAAGAGGTCATACTTCTCAACAATCTCTGCCTTGGTCAGTTTGCCATCCTACAGACAGAGGGATAAGAAATAAAGTTGTAATACTTGCAGAAGACCCTTGAAGTTGGTGGGCCCAAACTTTTGATGGGTACTGTTTATGTACATGTGTGTATGCATGTATATGTTAAATGCCGCCTCAAAAAGTAAGGTCTGAAAAGGTGCCAAAGTGCATTGTGGTCCAACTTTGATCTGTGAAAAGACACACACACACACACCTTGTCATTATCTGACTCATAGACCAGATGTTTTGCTTCCGCCTCTGCGTGGTCGTAGTCTGATGGGAGGATCCAATCTCTGGTCTCCTCTTTGTCCATGCGGCCATCTTTATTTTTGTCTCTGAACTCCGTAAACTGTTCTCTCTCGGTCTTCACCCACTCTGGCTCTGATGGGTCCCCCTCCTGGTTATACATGTCACCTAGAGGAGAAGAAATAAAGATCAGGAAGCTCTGCTGAGTACATACAGTAACTCTGGGTTGCCCATGTACTCATCCAGGGGTTATTACAGGTTATAATTAACTCATGTTCTCTGCCAGGAGGTATTACAGGTTATGAACAACCTATGTACTCCTCCTGGCAGTAAGATCAGGCTATAAACAAACTATGTAAAACCCCAGGCATTCTTACAAATAATGTGTAATTTATAAGTGTTCCAGGAGTATTAACAGGTAACAACTCACCAATATACTCTTCTAGATCTATAAAGCCATCTCCGTTTTTATCAATGTCCTCCATGGTCTCCTACAAAAGAAAAAATTATAGATGTTAATGATTTGGTACCATACTCAATGCATTCTGTGTGAATTCCACACAGTACATTGTATGTATAACTCACCAGTACAACTATATCCTTCATATGGTCATACTCCTCAGGATGGAGGAAGGCTGTAAACTCCTCTTTATTTGCCTTCAGGTCTGTGTCCTGGTCAGCCATTTTGAATCTCCGCTCATCACGTGACATCATCTGTCTGTAGCTAAAGCCATCTTCTGGGTCCGGATCATCTATGGGCCAAACATACCAAGACTAAATCACACCGTCCAGTAAGAGACTGATCAGGATTGTGTCATATGTTCTACAATTTCACTGTGTGTGCGGGTGAGGTTTTGTGCATATTTTTTTTTACATACCTAGTATGTATCCATATGTAGCGTTCTTGTACTCCTCCCATGACACCAGTCCGTCTCCATTGAGGTCGTGACCTTTCCACTGGCGGTCCACATCATCATAGATCCACCTCTTCTGACTGTGTTTTATCCACTTCTTCATCTCCTCCACTGACACGTACCCATCGCTGTCCTCATCTATACGTTCAACCAACATACTGCATAAAGGGAGAGAGAGGTAAGGTATGGAAATACATTCACACAATCTCTTTATTTCTCGCTTTAAAACAAGATGTTTAGTGTAAAAGTAAAAACAATGTTAGAGTGTTTTTATTACCCCAGTCTTTCCTTGCTCTCTTCAGGTGTGAGTTGGTCAAAGGTCTTAGCCTCGTCCTGTCCGAGAAACGCCTCATGGTCATAATCAAAGTTCTCTGCATCATCATGGTCGCGGTTGCTAAGCGGGTCGTCGTGGCGGACACGGTCCTTCTTCTCGCTCGTCGGTTTACTGGAAGCATAGACCACGCACAGCGCAAAGCACATAACCAACGGCCTCAGCTCCATTCTCTGGCACACACAAAAACATAGTCAGGTACTGCAGAAAGTCGTGACAGGGGGACTAACATGGTTTAAAACACTACGATTCAGAGGGACCGTGCGAAACCGGCCCTTAAGGTACTGTCGGTGTGACGGCCTTAGCAAGCTAGCAGCCTTCCAAATATAAAAGGGATCAGCGTGTGCGAGATAAGTGAAATAAAGCGCAGAACGTAACTGAGTGATGATATGTATGGTCACTAACAGAACAAGTTATGTCCATGTGGAACGCGCTGTCACAGATGCCTTCTAACAATCTCTATGGAACTGCTAAGCTACCCGTTACAGTTGGCTAGTAGTAAGATAGCTAACTGTTTGATAAGTCATAATTGCATGACCATGATTACAGAGGGCATTCACTTTTTCTTCAGTATGTTAATGTTACAACACCATCAAAACAGAAAATGTCAAATGTATTCTTAAAGAGGTTTTTTAAAAAGTTATTTCACTCACCACCGGTCTTTCAGAAAAGTATATTCGATTTTGAACATATACTAAAAGATACACACCCATCGCCGTAACGCAATTTCCGGTGCAATAACCCCAAACAGCCAATAGCGCTTCAGATACGATTGTGTATTGCTGCCCTCTTCCTCTTCAAGACTAATTCAGCCTTGTGATTAGCTAATAACCGCCACGTCCTCAAGCGTGTAATGAAATTGACTTTCACCATTCACAAAAAGAGAACTTTTCTCGCAGAAATAAAAATCGCAACATTTCGTTGCACAAACATAACGTTAATTTCGGTTTGTGACTTTTAACACAAATTGCTGCACGAGCGTTTGTATCTCGCCTATATAATAACAGCATGGCATTGTAATCAATCATTAAAATATGGACGGAGTGAAATTACAATCCTATTACTAAACGCTAAAATAGACACGCACGCACGCAGTTATTAGTGCCAGGCTAACCAGGAAACGTTACATATTGTCCCAAGATATTTAATATTTCAACAGCATACAAAATATAACAAACATTTAGTACAAATAATGGGTAAATTCTAAAGCTACTCTGGTCAGTTTATAATTTCTTTGACATTCTTCTAAAAAGTCCAGCAGTGCAGAACACACCTGAATCTTATTTTGATTTGGAATGTGATTTACCTGAGACAAGGGCTGGGGACTCAATTCACAAATTAGAAAAATTCCAAGCCACATTCCCTGGGGGGGACATTTTCAAAACCAGTTTTAATATTAATGGCTACCTAAATAGCCTTTCCAATTTACAATACTGCCCTTTCAGCACATGATTTAGCTTCAAGGGGACGAGTGAACAACTTTGCCATCTTGGTAGGTTGATATCACTCACAATTCACTGTAAGCTGTAGTAACTGTTGCCAGTAGCCTTAATGATGCACATTTAATCAACACAACTAAATTTGGCAGACTTAGTGGTGCGTGGTATTTAATAAACAATGTAGAAAGGTGGCTAACACAATTATCCTTCCATTGGGAAAGTACTCCTCCATGTGACTTGGACGTTCAGAGGTTGTAGGGGCTGCCTGCTTCAAGATTGGAGTTCAGGAGGGGTGAGGTCAATTTTGCCCAAGCTGTTCATAAAAGGTCCATATTTAGAAAACTTTGACCCAGTTCCATCTTGCACCATAAGCTTCCAATGCCCAGCCACCGGACTTCCTCTCTGCGGAGTGACGAGTGGATGCTTCATATCTATACATCTGATGGGCTATGCGTCTCCTTCTCCATCAGTGCCTTCACCTTGTGCTCCTCCCTCTTCTGCTGGCTTGGTGGTCCCCTTTGGGTTCGGGACGAAGTTAGTGGGTGAGTCATGTCTGGCTGGGGACATTCCTTCAACCACTGGCTGAAACTGAAAGTCTCCTGCAACACCACAGCAATACACACCACAGTCATCTACATTTTGCATTAAGAAGTGTTGACTTCAAACATCTCAATGTTTCACTTTGACTGAAAAGGCAAAGCATTTCCATAATAAATGTTGGTCCAACATGGACAGTTAAGGTATTTGTGAATGTATTACAAATGCTGGCCAATTTGTTCGTTTGAATCTTCATTTAGAGTGATTGTGTGTGCAGCATTTTACATTTGTCCTTGAGGAAAATTGAAGAAACATTGTGTGCTCATTTATTCAATGTGTATGCAGATTAAGGAACACTGTTTTTGGCTTTGTGTTTTAGAAGGAATGTGTTCAAAACACTTGATTTTGATTATGTGACTATAATCAGTTGCTCAATTAACAGTTGAACTTGTGATTAACTATAGATTGTTCCTGTGACATAAGCATTACATGTGATAGTCTAACCAGCATGTCAAAAACTAATAAAAACATAAAACAATTCTGAGACAATGTTCCTATCAAGTGCTGATTGGGGTATGTTGCTTGTTGTGTCATCATTTTCAGTTTGGCTAGTACCAGCTCTTTAGGATTGGGCTGGCAAAATGCATCTCAGCTCATCGGACTTTACTGACCTCTAATAGTGTTGCTGTTCTCCCTCCCTTTCGCTTTCCATTGAATACAATTTTAGGGATATGAACTTAAACACATTCTTTTTAATACATACTGAACAAATTCCACAATACCAAGGCTTTTATCAGTCCAAAATAGAAAGCATAGCTCAATGGTGTTGCGGGTGTGAATTCATGGACTAACCTGAGCTGTTTTCGCCTTCCTTTTTCTCAGTAAGGAAGGTTCTCTGCATCATCAGCTTCTTTACTGTGTGGCACTTATAGTTCAGCTTTGGACTGGCCTGAGGGTCTTCTCCTAAAACACAGACACACCAATTAGAACAAGTGATGGTCAGTTCACCTCTAAAACTCACCATTTGTTAATAAACTCACCACTTGAAGTTTCTTCTTCAAAGAGCACACAGGTGCCCAGAGTATCTGTCAGGAGAGACTCACAATGTAACTCAGTATGGCAACAACAGAGCACAAGCAACAATCCCTAACACAAGCAACATTCTGTAGAGGCTAAACTATCCAACAAAAAAGCCAATAAAGCCGCAAAGTTCACATTAGGTCGATTTCCAATTAGCAGTAAATGTTTCAGTTATAAAGGAGGTCTGAAAATTAGCACTTAGAAATTCTTAGTTCAATCTCGAAACAATAAGGCACCCTCCCCCAAGGTAGGAACAGTGGTAGGAACATGGCCACTTCAGGAGGCTGGGTGAAGCCATGCTAGTTTCATCTATCAAGGCATCCTTTAGGAATTCAGTGAAACAGATAAGCAAGCAGAATCCAGAATCAAATAATTGACTTACCCGCATACTCTCCTGCAAACACGTATCTCCCCACCTGCATCATTGGCTGTTCACTGTCAATGTCCTTCAACACAACAAGTAGACAATCAAATGAAGAGGAGCAACTTTAAAAAGTTGTAACTACATGTTTTCTGTACTACCTAATGTGGTAAGCAAGGCAGAGAGGAAGAAGCTAGATTACTCACCAGTATTTTGCAAGTGCCCTGACACTTTGTCAAAAAGTCGGAGTTTATAATGCCTGAGAGCTCAACCACAACCATCTGCTCCTAAAAGGAGGTGGATGTTAGAGAATGAGGAGGTAAACAGAAAATGGAAAAGAAGGGAACCAATATGAGACAGATTTACCAATGTGTTTCTGAACTACTGTATGGGCTCTTTGTGCAACAAGGGAGCATCCCAATATCAAATTGTCCCCAAAATGTGCAGATGTCACGTACAAAACACAATCCCATTTCTAAAAAAGTTGGGAAGCTGAGTCATATCAAATGTTTAAACTGAGAAATGTCCTTGTTCAGGGTGGAAAACGTGCACCTATTTTGAATTTGATTCCAGCAACCCATTTCAAAAAGGTTGGGACAGGGGCATGTTTACCATTGTGTTGCATCACCTCTTCTTTTAACAATACTCAGTCAGTGCAATACTCAGTAATACTCAGAAAGTCCACAAAAATTTAGCTCCCATGTCACTGTGTGCTAAACTTTTCCTAGCGGTTTCTATGGTCACCAAGTTATCAAACTTTTATAAAAACTATTAGGCAGTTAATTTGAATGTGTGGTGGAAATGACAGGGTCTGGCCAGGGAACAGGTGTGAAACAGAGTGTTTCATTACAAAACAGTAGAACAAAGTGACAAAAAAAGCATATTAATGACCTAATGAAAAAAACAATATTGTCTTAGTGGCATGTACACATAAGAATGAACATTTTGAAATATTTATATTAAATTAGTTTCAAACTATTCCCCCAGAAACGTGAACGATGGCATAGTTCGAGAATGACACACATATGGTTTTGTCTTTGCATGGTAGTTTTTTGATGCAGCAATGCACTCTGTTCACAGACAATAGTTTTCAGTAAGTGTTAATGAGCCCATGCAGTTATCTCCACTACAAAATCTGTTTTTAACACAGTGTCGCCTGAGGACCCAAAGTTCACGGCCATCCAATATTGGTTTTCGGCTTAGTGATTTTCACATGGGGTGAAACACACCATGACCACGGGTGCACTTATTTTATTAGTTCTGCTGCAAACCATAACCCTTGGAACTGAAACACCTGTTTGAACACATGTAGATTGGACGTTTTCTAAACTGCTAGCAATTTGTTTCAGTGCTGTTTTATAGGGGATCCCAAATAAGCCACGGCAAACTAAAGCGCGGTAAAGTAAATTTGCGACAACTACTGTGTGGTCTTACCTCCTCATCCCATTCGTCTTCCATATCCACAATAATTGTTTCGACGAGCCAGAGAACAAGCAATCAAACCAAGGACATGTCATGTGCTGACTGCATCTAACCGCGCTTGCTTCATCTGCACATGAATACGTGTTGTACAAAGAATATTACCATGAATTATTTACTGTATATTAAAGACATAGATGTGGCGTATGAATCTACTAATTTCCCTGAGGGTTCTAATCACTGACAGATCAAAAAATATTAAAATACTGAACTACACCCGGAAATGTGTGTAGTATGGAGTGCGAGAGGATCCAGAAAACCTAAAGATCTAAACCAATGTTGCCCCCTAACGGTCACAATTGTGTGTGGTTCTTCAGTATCCGTCTGAGCTACATCATTGTATGTTATTTGTCTTTGATGGCATTAAAAACCTTTCTTCAGCCAACCAACGCAATTTAGGTGCGTTTCGGTCGAACGCGATCTGAAAACCTTCCTTTTGTACAAATACTCCAAAAACAGAGATCAATTACAATATTTTGTACATGATTTATTCCAATTTTCATTAACTATCATCAATTCATCAAAAACTCCTTGTGTATTGTTAGAAGTATTATATCCAGATGTAAATATACAGTAATTTCTTTCTTTTAGTTTAATAAAATAATGCAGTAACAAATACCAGGTAATAGATTCACGTTTAAGTTTGTGTAAACATCGTGTGAATTTCTGATTTGTTATTCCGGGGAAACACTTTCGGAACAGGTTCTCATTTAAAAGCTTACTCTCTGTGAGAAAATAACTAGCCAAATGAAAATTGATAACTTATAACACTGGACTAATAACAAATCCCAGCATTTACCGATAGCTAGCAACCATTATTGTCAAACAAATTTGACCTCAATCAGGATGATTTTATTCAAATATAATTTATTTGACCCCACAGCCTAAGCATTTTACCCAATACAGTCCCCAAATGCAGACAAAAGAATATAGCAACCAAGCTCAAATTGATGATTGATTTGACAATAAAAAATGATTTGCTGAGATTTCTTTCATGTAACTTTTGGATGACACAGTTATTACATATATGTATAAAGAAGCTTCTATTTTAAAACCTTTGGGTTATATATGTGCTCTTCAGTTTATCTCTGCCCGTTGTAAGGCACATTGAATTTTAGATTAAAAAGTAGAGTGAGCTTCTCAATATGTAAGGGAACATTTGTTTCTGTTTCTCTACAAAACCACACAGGATATCCAGCCCATCTAACATTTCCCATCAATTTTAAAACTTCAATTCATAGTATAAGAACAATGGGATACACCTAGGATGGTTACTAGGTCAAACTTTGTTTAGTTATTAAGAATGTGGAATAAGTATCAAGTAAAGATGAGAAATGTCATATACATCTTAGAAGGTTACTGATATATTCTGTTGTTGATCCATTTATTAGCTTTTTATCTGTTGCCCTCATCCTATGGGGTTAAATGGTTTAATGGGTTAATACCATTTGAATGTGTAAAATATTTGAATAGGATAGATATACACATCAATACACAGACGCACCTAGTGCTGCGAACAATAAAAACCCACTTTAAAATGTCAACACAATGCTACAATTGCCTTTATTACCACACCAGCCCAGGGCCTCCACACTGCTGGATTATTTGAGACCATCCACCTGAAAGGCAGATAAAACAATGGGTTTGCACTACTGACTAATTGCTACACAAACTGTCACTTAAATTAAGTTTCTCCAGTTTACACAATGGGTCCTCCAGGACTTCAATGAGCAACTTCTCTCCAAAGTCTCCTAGTTTATTCAATTTTAGGTCCAGTGTTCTAAGGTATGCCAGGTTTAACCTAAGAGCTAAAGCCAGAGAGACACAGCCTTCCTCCGTGACCCCACAGTTAGTAAGCCTGCAGAGAGAGAGAAAACATAACTGTCATTCTGTCAGGTCTGGACACATAAAAAACAGGTTCTCATTCCGTCATCACATGAGAATTGGCAACAACTTAGAAAGATTGGCAGATACTTCACTACATCGGTTTTAGTAATTTATTATCAGGAAACGTTAAAGTCTCTCAGAAAACTATAATCTTACCCCAGTGTTCCCACTTTACAATTTGCATTTCCTAATCCAGACAAGAGCTGCTTCACTCCAGAATCCTGAAGGTGATTGTGACTAAGGTACAATTCTTTCAGACCCGTGGAGTTTGAGCTGAGGGCTGAGGCTAAAGACCCACAGCATTTCTCAGTGAGGTTACAGCATTTAAGACTGGGGAGAGATAAGGTACAGATAATGATTGTGACTGTGCAACTTTACTGTCCAGCAGCAAGCTGCCGGCAAGCCTCTAGTAGGATACATTATACCAGCCCTCATTTGAATATGCAGTCATTCTTACGAGAGTTTCTCCAGTTTACAGAGAGGGTCCTCAAGGAGAGCAGATAGCCTCTTCACAACAGCGTCACCTAGCTGGTTGTTGGTCACGTCCAGCTCTCTAATGTATGATGGGTTCGAACTCAGAGCTGATATTAGGAAAAGGGCGCTTTCCTCTGTGATTTTACAGCCAATAAGCCTGCACAGTGTTTTGTTCATGAGATTTTGTAACATGTTTTTTTTTCAAACACTACATTTACAGTGCCGTCCATAATTGTTGGCAAAGTTTGGAATTATAATCAAGTATAGATTGTCACATTTTATCAGGGTGTTTTTCTTTTAGTATTTCACTGTATTTCAGGGCACAAAAACAAAACTTCAAGGAATCACAAAAGATTCCTATAATGTTAGAATTAAGCACTGTTTTGTGTTTGGTCACATACCCCTTTGCATGTAAAAACGGCCAAGGTTTTTGACCCACTGGCCCAATCAAATGTTGGGTACCTTTTCTAGTGATGTTTTGCTAGACCTGTACCGCACCCAGTCATTTATATTTTTGAGGTATGTTTTAAATGAGTATTCTCTTCAGCAAACGCAGAGCCAGCAAAAGAAGTACCTATTCTTTTTGCTACAGCCCTCGAGCGTTGTCACTTCTGATGGTCACTTTAAGGTTAAACCTTTTCTGTGTTCCCAGAGGGCAAAACGGTTTGTGACATGATATTTGGAGTATATTGCCAAAACAATAAATGCTTCATTTTGCCAATAATTATGAGGGCACTGCCCAATTAAGTTTGAGTATTACATTAAAGATAGGGTCTAAAATTCACCCATGGTTATACTGACAGTACCTCAGTGTTTCCAGTTTACAGAGTGGTTCCTTCAGTACAGCAGATAGTTTTCTCATTCCAGAGACACCTAACGTATTTGCACCCATGTCCAGCTCTTTGAGGTATGAGGGGTTTGACATCAAGGCAAAAGCAAGATAAGAAAGTCCCTCCTCCGTGATTTCAGAGTTATACAGCCTGAGGAGGTCAAATTAATTATTTCATGTTCTGATGTCATCTACATTGTTGTACACTTATGCATTGGGAAGTCCATTAAGAAGTTGAATAACTTTTAAACAAAGAAAACCTGGAGAACATTCACTCTTGATCTCTCAATAGAACGCATATGCCCAGATATCCTCAACAAAATCAGATCACAAATCAACTAAATCAAACCCTGGATTATTGAGCTGTTCTAGTCCTGTTAGTTCTAGTTCTAATACTAACCTCAGTTTTTGCAATGAACACTGAGGATTCTCCAGTTCAGCAGAGAGCCTCTTAACACCGATGTCTTTTATCTTGTTGTTACTCATGTCCAGCTCTCTCAAATGTGTGGGGTTTGACTTTAGTGCTGAAGCTAGATAGAAACAGCCATCCTCTGTGACTCCACAGCTACTAAGGCTACATACGGAGAAAGAATGTAAATCAGTATCTTCATGAAAACAGTTAACTGCTAATCAACCCAACGTTCTTGCCTGCCAACACAGCTTTTGGTACAAACCTGATTATTTCCACTTTACAGTTTGGATCCTTTACTACATTAGAGAGAAGATTTAGACCTTTGTCTCCAAGGAAATTCTTGCTTAGATCCAGATCCCTCAGGTGTGCCGAGTTTGACCTTAGAGCTGAGGCCAGAGAATCACAGCCTTCGTTGGTCATACCACACCTCTTCAGCCTGCATTGGCAGAAATACTAACAATTTAAATATGTATATGCTACTGGACATTTGTATTTAAATCAATACAAATGACCCCCCCCCAGATGTACTAGTATATTTCCATTTGTGGAGAGACCTCAGTGTCTTCAATTTACAGTTTGGATTCTTCAGACCAGTAGATAACAGCTTCACTCCTGAATCTTGCAGTTTGTTGCCACTCAGGTCCAATTCCCTCAATGAAGAAGTGGTGCTTTTGAGAGCTGAAGCCAAATACTCACAGCATTTCTCAGTCAAGTTACAATCACTCAGGCTAGAAGAAAGGGTTAAACCACAAACGTGCTTGTCAAACCATGTAGACTGCAAAAACCAAATATGTAGTTCTGTCCTTAACTACTCACATTGCTGTTCTGGTCGATTTGACCACAGGTAGCAACCTTATCAGACCTTCTTCTGAACTGGAATACTTTCTTAGTTCAAACACACCCTGCTTCTCCTCTGAGGTCAGCAACACAAAGACCAAAGCTGACCACTGTGCAGGTGAGAGTTCAGCTTCTGAGAAATGCCCCTTGTTCAGGTATCTTTGGATCTCCTCCACTAGAGAATGATCATTAAGTTCATTCAGACAGTGGAACAGGTTGATGCACCTCTCTGGAGATAGATTCTTCCTTATTATCCTCTTTATGTACAAAGCAGTTTCCTCACTAGTCTGTGACTTACTTCCTTTTTGTGTCAGTAAGCTTAGTAAGAGGGTTTGATTGGACACTAGAGAGAGGCCTAGAAGGAAACGGAGGAAAAGATCCAGGTGTCCATTTCTACTTTGTATGGCCTTGTCCACTGCATCTTTGAGTAGAAACATTACAGGTGTTTCTCCTGACGCTGTTTGAATATTTACACCCTGAGAGAGAAGATTTACATTGCTGTTTTTGAATGTTAGAAACACATACAGAGCAGCTAAAAACTCTTGAATGCTCAGATGTACAAAGCAGTACACCTTTTCCTGGTGCAGCCCATGATCCTCCATAAAGATCTGTGTGCACACTCCAGAGTAAACTGAAGCTTCAGTGACATTCATCTCACATTCTCTTAGATCCTCCTCATAGAAGATAATATTGCCTTTGTTCAGCTGTTGGTATGCCAGTTTACCCAGTTTCATAATCATCTCTGTATTCCTGTGGTGGTCATCTTCTCCAAGATACTTTCTACTACTCTGTTTGGTTTGGAAGATTAGAAAATGTACGCACATTTGAGTCAACGTCTTGGGTATGTCTTTACTCTCTGATTCAGATAACACTCTCTCGAGAACAGTGGATGAAATCCAACAGAACACTGGTATGTGGCACATGATGTAGAGACTGACTGAGGATCTCATCTGCGAGACAATTCTATCCGCCAGGTTCTGATCACTGAATCTTTTCCTGAAGTACTCTTCCTTCTGCGAGTCGTTGAATCCACGTACTTCTGTCACAAGGTCAATAAACTCAGGAGGGATCTGACTGGCGGCTGCTGGTCGGCAAGTTATCCAAATAAGTGCAGTAGGAAAGAGTTTCCCTCTGATGAGGTTTGTCATCAGTAAATCCACTGAGGCCGACTCTGAGACGTCACAACGGCCCCCTGTTTCCTGGAAATGCAGAGGGAGTCGACACTCATCCAGACCATCAAAGATAAACAGGACTTTGCATTCATTATAGTTATAGTTAATCATGTCGGATTCCTTTGTTTAGACGAAAAAGGAATGTAAAAGATCCATGAAACTGCATGTCTTCTTCGACATCAAATTCAGCTCACGAAAAGGAATTGGAAATATGAACTGAATATCCTGATTGGCTTTTCCTTCAGCCCAGTCCAGAATAAACTTTCGTACAGAAACAGTCTTTCCAATGCCGGCTACTCCCTTGGTCAAAACGGTTTTTATATGTCTGTCTTGTTGGGGTACGTTAAAGATGTCATTACATTTGATTGGTGTATCTTCTGTTACTGGTGTCCTGGATGCTCTCTCAATCTGTATTATCTCATGTTTGTTATTGACCTCTCCAGATCCCCCCTCTGTGATGTAGAGCTCTGTGTAGATGTCATTAAGAAGTGTAGGGTTTCTTTGCTGTGTTAGACCCTCAAACACAAACTGATATCTCTTCTTCAGAGTTGATTTGAGTTTCTTTTGGATTTCTGCCACAACACAGTCGTGTTGGCGCCTGGGAAAATTGAATCAAAATAGAAAACATGTTGTATCATACAGGTATCAAGTCCTGAGTGATGGGAATCTGTATAAACAGCAGACACTCACATATTCTGATCCACAGCAGAGACCTTCTCTGTTTCATCTAGATGGTCCTCCACAATCCCGGTGATGGGAACAGGACAGTCATGTCCCTGCTGAGAGAGCCTGGCAAAAAACACAAGAAGCAAAATCATGAGTATTTGTATACGAGTGATATTTAGTTATTTGATAAATCATGAAAGCAGTACGTTTTGCTCCAGAGTGCCTTAATATAGTCTTGAGATTGAATTGTGCCCTGCACATATTCAAGGTACTCTGTGCCAGATGCAGCAAAGCAGCCCAAAAACATAACAGAGCCTCCTCTGTGTTTCACCAAAGGTATGGTACTCTTTTCTTTGAATGCTTAATTTTGTCATCTGTGAACAAAGAGCTGAAGTGACTTGCCAAAAAGCTCCAATTTTGAATAATCTGTCTAAAGGACATTCTTCCAGAACGACTGTGGCTGGTCAACATGCATGTTAGGAAATTCCAGTCTGTCTTTTTCATGTTGTTTTTTTTCAAAAGTGGAGTCCTCCCGGGTCTTCTTCCAAGAAGCCCACTTTCGCTAAAAAAGATACGGATCATGCGACATAAAACTGGAACCGGAACATCAAGCTGCTTGGAGATGGTCTTGTAGCCTTTATCATACTTGTCTATTATTTTCTTTCTGATCTCCTCAGACAACTCTCTCCTTTGCTTTCTCTGGTCCATGTTCAGTGTGGTGTACACAATGATATCCGACAGCACAGTGACAAATTTTCTCCATTTAATAGGTTGAGTGACTGATTAGAAGATCGGAGATATGTGTGATATGAATTAATGAAACTCATTTGTTAAAAATATAACATCACTACAATCCAATTATCTGTTATCTTTTCTAAGGGGTACCAACAAACGTTTCCAGGCCATTTTAGAATATCTTTGTAGAATATGCAATAGGAGTGAAGCATTATTTCAATAAACTGTAAGGGTACCAACACATTTGACCATCTAGGTACATGCCATTGGATTATATATTGGTGAGTGTACAATACATCGTATTACCCTGGTTCACTGGAAAATATGATTGGCTCCGACATTGAACTGTTACTCTTCATAGACATATAACTGGGAACAGGATTCACAGGTTCTTCCAGGTGGTCCCTGCCATGAGAACAATATTATCTTTAGTCTGACAGGGGACAATGTAGTCATTGTTGAGAAGTGCCACTCTGTGTAATGATTATGCAGGTTTGTGGTAAAACCATAAAGTATCATTACCCAGGTTCTTCACTGAATGTAGGTGGAGGATCCATTGACAGGTTACTTTTCATAGACACACAGCTAGGAACAGGCGTCTTCTCAAGAAACCTGATAAAGACAATTTGGCATCTTTTGTTAGCCAGAAGAAGAAATAGTATATTCTTGGGTAATACTTACTGTATATGTGTGTGGTTAAGAAATCCAGTTGTATTACCCTGGTACACTGGAAAAGTTGATTGGTGATCCCGTAGACAAAAAATTTGGAACCCCAGATACAGATGTTTCCTTTCCCTCTTTCTCAACCTCAACAATCTTTTTTGAGGTTGTCTCACCCTCCTCTGTTCCTGCCCAGAGACTCATTTTTTAGATGTAGTACCTCCTTTGTCAGACGCAAACAAATCCTGTGAAGGCACCCAGAAAGTGAGAATGTCAATCACACACAACGCACACACTATTTTGCTGAACACACTACCCAATTAAAGTGGCTGCTTTCTGTAACAAGCAACAAAATCTGAAGTGGCTCTTTGTGCCTTCATCTATCCAATAAGGGCTTTTAGATTTACAAGTCAAACAACTATCCCTTGGGTCTTTTTTCCAAGAACCTGGAGTGTGCTGCCTTAACAAACTCTGTTGTTATAACCAACTCTCTTTTAGGAAACCTGTTCTTAAACCTCTGATTACTCTTTGTATTTCCTAGGAAACTGTGGAAGTTAAAAAAAAAATGAAAACCGTAAACATTTGATTTTCGAAACCTGGCTACTTTATTCAAGTTCCATCTAGCATACCACTCAAAATGTCCCAGTGTCAGATGTCGCAAGAGAAACAAGCAACCGTATTGTCAAAAAAAGGACCAAACATGCAACTGGGATCAGCCGACGAAGCCTCAAAAAACACCACCTTTTTTACACTCACCCTCAGGTGTACTTTTGAAGCGTGTGAGACGACTGCTGTGACAAGCCATTTGAACATTTATAAAAAATGTTTAACTAATTGTAAAACACTTTGCATTCTTGAAATCAAACCACAATTCTTGGTATTTACGCTGACCATGTATTGTCTTATTAGCAGGCTATGGAGACTACGGGCTTTTGTTATTAACAAAGTTAAGCTATTTTCCCACTCACCTAATTTAGTAGCAAACGTCATAAAAATCGTGATTCTAGAATGAGCAAAAATGTCCATGTAAGCTTTCTACAGCATCGACGCAGTTTTCTTGTTGGAATTTAAAGCGGCAAATAACGTGTATAATAATACGTGTTCGTAAATCACTATTACTCTTAGTCAGATAAAATGTCGCATGTCATGGAGAGGGCGAGGTAAGCTACTGGCTATTGACCAGTCGTTCTTAAACGAACGGGTTTCAGTTAACGTTGGGAACCGAATCGCATTGGTGAAAGGAGTCGTTGATTTGTCTCTTTAATTTGCTTATAATTAAGACCTAACAATTATAATGTGCAGATAACGTGAAAATGTATTCACTAAAGATTTTGTTTCTGCACTACAGAACAATTACATAGTGGTTAGAAAGCGTATTTGTGTTCCTTAAAAAACGTAGGACAGGTTCAATCTATTTGAACGTACATTTCACGCTGTAAAATAATTGTAGATGATCCATTCTCACTAACATGGGAGATTTTATTTTACTTTTTTCATTATTTTGGGTTATTTGTCTGTACTTTAAACCAAGAATCGTTCGGGAGCCAAATTGACCGGCTTCTTCCGGTGAACAAGCCAGGGGAACCGGCTCACCATAAAGACTCGGAATGCCCATCCCATCTTCTGACATGTTAACGTCACAAAGCCATCCAATTTTATGGAAAATGAAACTGAAAGTGACTGCGATTGTAGGCCTACCTAGTATGATAATCAGACATGACTATACACCGGGACTAAGAGGGGTTATAACACGTCACAAATCTGCGTAGGCCCAGTTCAGCCCCCTCAAGCATTATAGTATTTTAAAAATGAGAACTTACCCAGAGCTCTGAAATCAACTATTTTCTTAGGGCCCTGAACCTTAACTCTGTCTTTAAGGCTCCTCTTTACAAACCGCCTGCAGGTCTGAAAAACTATGTAACAGAACCCCTATATTTGTTAATGACTATGTTTTCTGGTGAGAATTCAAACAATGATTACCTTTATTTGATCAGTCCATACATTTGTCAAATGTATGTTGTAAATCAGGGCTGGCCCTGTACAATATGGTGCCCTAAGCAAGATTTAAGCTGGTGCCCTCCTTGCAACGCAGACAATTTCATGCAGCTCGTTCGGCGCCCCAACATATTTGGAGAAACAACTTTACAGAATGAGTTAAATATGGCCACATGTAAAACGCATAATGACTATGGCTGCAGGAATAGCTATTTCCGGAGTTTAATAGTAAATGCAAAACACTACTAAAATAGCCCATTTCCAAAAATAGTTTGTATTACTTAGATGTATTGGGATGCATGAAAGTTCTGAAGCTTGTATCATTACCAACATTGTAATCATATCATGTTGTTTGTTTTTTCCCTTGTAACAGCAATTTCCTCCACCAGAGGGCATTGTTCTTCAGTGAATAGCAAGGTACCTTACTTTGCTCCGTATTTCCCGATCCTGTCATTCCAATATATTCTAGTACTTTACAAAGCATGGGTTCTCTTTTCAGTTTCTCACCATGTCTCTCTTACTATCTCTTACCATCTCTCTCTCTCTTTTCTCAAAATATCTCTCTTACGCTATCGTTTTCTTCTCTATCTCTGTACACAATCGTCATAATGATGGACTTCAGTGGGGTTTCCATATCGACCTGACAGGATGTTACCATAGCAATAGCTCATTTATTTGGGATGCGATTAGATGGGGGAGGGGGGTCTCCCTTACCAATTCACTCTCCCTACCCTTACCCTGCTTTAACCAAAGAAATATAGTAAATGTAATTTAGGGTCTGGGCAGGGTGGAGATTGTAGGTTGGGCTTTCTAGGAAGCGGTTGGGAGTGATGGAGGTTATGGCCGGGAGGGGGGTTGGCTGTGTGGTTAATTGCCCCATTAGCAGGAGTAGGGTAAATCTGAGGTAAGGCCAACTGTATTATAGTAACATCAACACCTCCTAGCACATGCCTGAGGGTAGAGGGAGGCGAGACTGGCACCAGGCCAGGTGCGTGTGTGCCTGCGTGCGTGTATGTGTGTCTAATGTTGATTTGGTTGCACTGATGGTTGTTTTATTGATCACAAACACACCCACACATCCATAAACACAAACAAACACATTAGAATGTGTGGTTTGTTTCTGACTGTGTGTGGCTAAATCTGACTCAGTCAAAGATTAAAGACGTGCGCATTATTCCCCTGGGAGATTTCTCCACGCGCAGCATCTATTATAAGGTTATAAACGCCACAGAACATTCGGTTTTAAACAACATTTTACTAATTTACGGTTCAATAATGTGTATCTATAGTAGATTTCAACAACATGCGCTTTTAGTGATCCGAGAATGGCATTAAGAATAGGATAATCGAAATGTATTCGGATACAACTTAAAGACTTATTGAAATCCCAGAATATTTCCGTTGTTTAAAATATATTGAAATAAGTAAAACAAACAACATATTGTTAGAAGGTTAGACAATAGGTCACCTATTGTTTTCCGTATTTAACCTAAATTGGCGATTTAAAATAATCAACTCAACTAATCAACAGTTCCCGCATTTATGTGATACTGTTTTGGTTATCTCTTGATACAATTACGTTTTAACTATTAATTATTTAATCAGAAATTTAACTGTAATTGATAAAACACACCAATACAACTGAATTTATTGAAAATTCTTTAATTTAATTCTAGAAATTGTAAGGATTTATATTTCTTCCTGGATTTACAGTAACAACAACATTGATGCAAAGAGGTGGGATCGTAATGTAAGTACACATGGATTTAAATTTGGCGTCAGAAATGTGTAGGCTGCAGCAGTATTGAATAAATAATTGAAATTGTTTTGCGTTTTTGTTGAATTCAAAATAAAACATAACATTCTGTTCAGTCTTGATGCTGAATACAACCTAGTGTGTGGAAATTATATAATTCTAGCTCTTATTTATTTTAATTGATTCAAGCAACCTGCTATGCAATAAAACATGATTTTCTAAAACCTATACATTTGGATTACAAACCAAAATTATTTCGAATATACAAACACATGCTATGCAATCTTTGAAAAAATATTTATTGCAGGCCATTTCTAATGGGGTCTTTTCACAAAGCAGTCCTAGTCTATATTATTGCCTTATTTTACAACAACCATGTAAAAGTTTAATGCACACGACCTATATGGGAAGAGAAACTGAAGGTGAAAATGTACACCTCAGTATGTTTATTCTTATTTACACAGTAAATATATATAAAATGTTCCTGAGTTGTATATGCTTAGATAATCTACAGATCAGATAATCTACAGCATATTATTGTTACCAACATGAACTATGAAACAATTGTATTAATTGTAGTATGTTGTCTTATATATACATATATGATATAGTATTCCGAAAATCATTATATGCCTATCATTATACTAACTCATATTATATTAAATAATTACTTTGGTTTAAATTCTCAAGAAGGGAAAAAAATAACTATGTCAAACATGAATGACGTACCCTTACGGAATTAGAAATATACGGTTTATATTATAGGTGATGACGCAGGTTATTAAATGTTGCTTCTGGTCCTCCAGAGACCGACAGATTGTTTTTTTTTTTTACCGTGAAATCTACAATTGAATTATCATGACAATAGACGAGAGAAAAGAGAGAAAGAGCTTCTGTTAGAGGAAAATCTGAAAAGAATCATAAACACATGTGTAGGCCTTGGCCATTTAATGTGCGGAATTCGTTGGTTTTTACTCATTCGGTTGAAGGGTCACGTTGCGAGGCAGCCCGCAAAACGTGGTTTTACAGTTTTTTAACCCGTGGCCTATTTGTCTGTGGACGGACAGAATAAATGCCTAAATGAATAAGCAAGATCCTGATGTTAGGCATATGGATGTATGTGACAGGTTAAAGGGTTGGTTACATTTATCCACAAGTCAACACTATTTAGCCTATACTACATTCAAATTGCACAAACAATTGTTGGTGGTCTAAATGTTAAAAATAGTCACTTTCTCTAACATCCAATAATAAAAATTACAAGGATAATCCCATTACTTCACTGTTTTCTTTCATTCTTTCATTCTCTCTTTACCCTCTCCCCCTCTCCACTCGCGTTCTCCTTCGCCGCCTCTCATTGATGCTGCCTGCACAATAACGCACATGCGCAGTGAGTTAGTCTCGGCCATCTGCAGGAAACCAATTAGCAGAAATAGAGAGCTAAGTGTTTTCCTCTCCTCTATGATCAGACCTCACTCTTCCTCTCCCCCTCTCACATCCCTCCGTCCAAACTGTAGATATAGCTTTAAGAAAAACGATTTTAGAAAAACAGAGGACTCCGTTATGGTGGTGTCTCTGCAGCTGTCCTCTCCTGCGCTCTATCTGGCCAAGAGATAGTATGTGGATGTTAAGTATACCCGCGATTTGACTGGATTACTGCTGATACAGACAGCTCCAAGGAGTCCAGATACGCTGCCGCCACCGTACAGATGTAAGTCTGCGTTTGATTCTTGTCCGCGGTATCACTGAAAGCCTATGCAATCCAAGTGATACGCTGGGGTTCGTTGTTGTAGGCTACTACCGGTGCCTGTTATATCGACATTCCTAATAACTAATTATAACCTAGTATGCACTTTTACAAACAAGCGACACTGTTAATCATTGTGCAGATTCATTTGTTTAATATTTGCGTTTATTTACTGACACCTTTGTTTTGCTGTGGTTGTTGACTGGAAAAAAGAGCGTTCTGTCGTTGCAGGCTTTGTATTGCTCTCCTCTTTCTTTAAACAAAGACAGAAGTAGGCTTCTGTAATACAAAAGTCGCCATATCTCCATTCCAGTTAAATAATTTCTTTGCCAGCCGGTATTTCATATCTTTGTTTATAGTAGCAATTTCAGTGTCTCTTTCCTGCTGTCTCCCTCACACAAACACACACACACACGTTTGGTATGCCCTTGTGGGATATCATTTTTTCCCCCAACACTTACCCCAACCTTAACCTTAATAACTTAACCTTCATGCCTAAACCCAACTGTAATATCTAAAGCTAAACAGAATTAAAGTCTAACCTGGGTAAAGTTCACCTAAAAAACCTACCCCTTAAGCAAGAAATAGCCTTTTTTCCTTGTGGGGAATGGCTAAGCAACTTTATGGAGGCCCAGTTTTCAGGGTTTGGGGGTATTCTAGTGCCCGCGTGTATAGCAACACTAGGGTCACACACACACTTCCCTGAAGTAGGTTGGTTTCTCATACCATGTAAGGAGACGCTTGTTGGGAAGTGTATTTTGGTTTAGATATGTCGTGGGTAGACCCCTGTTATTGATTCACATGTAGCTACAGATTAATAGATGTTTGGCAATCCCTTCAAGGTTTTATTGTGTTGCTATAACAAAATATGTGGGACTGTATGTGCATTTGGTCCTATTCACAAGAATACCCTCCCTTTCTCCCTCTCACAGGTGGGGTAGTGATGTGTGGCGTATGTAGGTGGCATTATGGACAGAGGTGAGGGAGGGGGAGGAAGGAATGGACAGAGAGAGGGAAGAGAGGAGAGAGAACGTGACACCAGGCCCAAGCCATTAACCCATCCTCTCCTGAACTCGGAAGGGATTCCCTGGGAGGGGTTGTCCTCTCATACCTCAGCCCCGGCCCCTGCCAAAGAGCCCCCCATCCTGACCCAGGCAGAGCAAGGGCGTGTAGAGGGGACCGCAGGCAGAGAGATGACCCCAGGACGGGAGAGGGGTGGAGACTCACATGGAGAGATACTCGAGGAAGAGGATGAGCAGCTAAAGGAGAAGATGGAGAACGATATGTCGTTACTAGGGGATGACAGAGTGGCAAACGTGGGGAGAAAGAAACTCGCAACAGCCCTTAGCAACAAAGACGGTGGAGAGGAAGACCAGGAGAGGGATGAGACAGAGGAAAGGGATGTGGCAGTGGAGGAGGAGAGGGATGAGGCCACCTCAAACCAAAGCCAAACCAAATCTAAATGTAGTGTATTACCTCGACAGAGCCGGCACATCTCTGCTTCCAGCCAAGTTATGACCAGTTCCACAATGAACAGCAACATCGCTCCTTCCTCTTCTCCAAAATGCTCTACCTCTCCAAAGCACTCTACCTCTCCTATCTCTCATGTGACCTCTCCGAAGCTCTTCACTTTTCCATCTCTCCAAAACTCTCCAAAGCTTTCCTGTTCTCCTTCCAATTCTCCAAAGCGCTCTACCTCTTTTACTGCCTGGTCTTCTCGGAGCGAGGCAGAGATGAGAGACACAGGGAAAGGGCAGGGCACTAGTCCAGGTGTTCCTCTGAGCTTTAAGGTGCAGCAGTCTGCCCTGTTTGAGTATGATACGGGGGCAGGTGCAGCTTATCCTTCCCCTATGGCCAATGGAGATGCCGCCAAAGTTCCAAAACCAAACATAAACCCAGAAGAGAGACAGGAAGATGAGGAAATTGAAAAAGGAGTAGAGGGGCATGGAGAGAGAGAAAGAGGGGAAGATGAGAATGTAGAGGCCGTGTCTAAACACCTCCAACCGTCTCCCTCCTCACCTTCCTCACCCTCATCTCCCGGCTCCCTGAACAGTCACATGGCCTTGTTGCACTCCCGGAACTCCTGCAAGACGCTGAAATGCCCCAAATGTAACTGGCACTACAAGTCCCAGCAGACACTGCAAACGCACCTCCGAGAGAAGCACCCCGAGTCCGGGAGCTTGTGTGTGTGCGGGGCCTCCGGGGAGAAGTGCACGTGCGGGGAATCGAGGGACGCGTGTGTGTACTGTAGTACCGGCCAAGCTCACCCTCGCTTGTCACGGGGGGAGAGCTACGTCTGTGGCTACAAGCCCTTCCGCTGTGGCGCCTGTGACTACGCCACCTCCTCTAAAGGGAACCTCAGCATACACATGCAGTCCGACAAGCACCTGAGCAACGTCCAGGCGGCGGGACACGCCCATCCTGCACGCGGCACGCGCACCCACTCTGCCCCCGCCCAGGTGCCCGCCCCCGCCGCCCACCCCAGCCCGCCCCACCCCCAGGGGAAGAGGTGGCGCTGCGAGGTGTGCGACTATGAGACCAGCATAGCCCGGAACCTGCGCATACACACCACCAGCGAGAAGCACACGCAGAACGTGCTGCGCCTGAAACACACACACAGTGTCCTGCAGTTGCGGAGGAGCTACTACCTGGCTCACTGCAGGAGTCTTCCCTCCCAGCTGCCGCTGCGGAGCGGCCCAGGTACGTCTGGTTGCCCCTCAGCCACTCTCCGGGCGTTTTCTGTTTCCCGGCACGCCAGGTCCCCGTGATGCCTGGCTGGTGGTTGTCTCAGTGCCCGCTGCTGTGTGTTCTAGGTGGGGATCGGTCTACTGACGTGGACCTGCTTCCAGCAGAGGATCCGGTCGCACCCGAGTCAACGCTGACCCCCTCTCCCTCTCCCCCTCTCTCCTCCTCGCCATCCCCTTCTCCCCCCCCCTCACCCCCTCCCTCCTCCTTACCTTCCCCTTCTCCCTCCCCCTCTCCCCCTCCCTCCGTCCCCAAGTCTTCGTCTTCTCCGGTCTCCCGTGGTGTTTTCCAGTGCTTGGTGTGTTGCGCGTTCTCGTCCGACACTCTTGAGTGTTTGGGGTCTCACCTGAGCACCCCCCGCTCCTTACCCCAGTCTGAGTGGCGCTGTCTGGTGGCCGGAGGCTGCTACTGCAGGCTGTGTGGCTACAGCACCCCTCTAAGGGCAAACTTCACCCTGCACTGCCAGACTGACAGACACAGGGCCCGCTACCAGCTGGCTGCCCACCTCTGGGAGAGAGGGGAGACGGGGGAGGCTGTGGACCGGGTGAAGGTTGAGAAGTTGGTTGCTACAGGAAACCCTGTCCAGCTGAGATGTAACGTGTGCGAATTCCAGACCACCAGCCTGGAGAAAATGAAAGTACATAGCATCAGCTCCCAGCACCAGGCCAGCCTAACAGTCTACAGGGTTAGTACACACAACCAGTGGACACCTTTGTCATTGCTGTTTTAAGACTGCAATTGTTTATTTTTATAACTATATACACCTGTTTAATCCCTCTTCTCTGTTTAGTTCTTACAGCAGTATGACAGCGCAGTGGATGCAGACTCCTGGTCATTTCACTGTCTCTTGTGTAACTACTCCTCTCGCTCTAAACTCCACCTACTGAGACACACCCATTCTCTGGGTCATCAGAAGAAGGAGGAGCTTCACAAAATGCCATTATTGAGGGGGAGGAGCCTGGAGGAAGGGGTGGAGCTCGCAGCTATATTCACCATTCGGAAGTTTTCCAGTCCTGAGACCGGTAAGACAATCACCTTCTCAAGACTCCGATCACAAAATTGATAACCCCTAAACTTTTACATCTTCACATCCGAAATGCACTTGTAATTGCTTTTGCCCAAGCAAGGGATATTGATCGCAGTTAGTAAACTCACTACGGAGTTCAATGACTAGCTATGCCCCCCATGAGGCGTGTGACAAATGAGATTCGGGTCTTGTTTTATAGTCATGTGGTTTAAATGTAACACTTTAACCACTGGCTAAAGACGCGTGACAACAGTTTGCATTGAATTGTGGGTGACATCTACCCTGCAAGTGAGCAAGGTTTTTCACCTCAAGCTAAATCAAGGGATAAGGAGGAAGCTTTTGTACATTGTATCTGTTTTTATGGGAATTCCCTCGAGGGAAGGGACTAGGGTAAGTGCTTGGGAAATGTCTACTGTGCATTTAGGAGTCAAGCCTCAGTCTTTCCCAAACCCCTCTTCTATGGAGAGTGCACATGTACGTTCTCCCTGATGAATAATAATAGTTAATATGTAGAGTGCATTTCAATAGGTCAATAAATCAATACATTACTTACTAATGCAAAATACATTTCTGGTTCATATATGTGTATATTGCTTTTTTACATTACATATTGGACAGAAAAGTATAGAAGAGTGTTTTTTGGTAAAAGTGCAGTGAGCTGAACTCTATCCTATGTTGCTGCTACATTAACACTGCACCAGTGGCAGGGGCCTGGATCACTGGCCCACTCTAGGCTGCACACATGAGGAATTATAAAATGACGTCTTGACATGTACAGTGTTCCAGAGCTAAGGGTTGGTGTTAGAAAGCCTTGAAAAAGTGAGAAATCGGAGAAAGCCTTGCCACCCATGCTGTGCAGGGTATAATTGTGAAGCTTGACTTTGTAGCTAAGTACGTTAATGATGAGTGCCTTCAAGGTGAGCAGAAGTATCTTGAATTTGAATCCTAGATTTAGGGGTGACGTGGGTCTTGTGAGGTTCGTGAGATCATCTGACGCATTGTGGATCAGTTGGAGATGAGCCTTACTGAGATACCTGTCATGGATGCAGGGCTACAGCGCTGTACTCAAGTCAAGGTGTTACCAGGGCACCCGCAACGACTTCAGTGTCCGCAGTAAAGAAGAACAACTTGATCTGTGTGATGTAAATAAAATAATCTTGCTTTCTTGATGTTGCAGGTGTGTGGTTCATATTATAGGTTACAGTAAGGTTTCTGGCAGTTAGGACATCTACAGTGTCATTTTTTGAGAGAACAGAAGAATGGGTTCATCTAGGTCTTTGCACTGGTTTGCTCCCGTTTCCCAGAAGTCTGTCAGTTTACTTGTAAGCATGTAGGTGTTCCTATTTGAGTAGTTTGAATCACACCAGCCTTAATGGAAACATATTCTTCATTATTAGGATTCACTAAAATATTCACTATGCTTCTTGAACGTGCATAATTGCTGTCATATCACTTCATGTGAAGAAGGCCTTTTACCCAGTTGAAATGTTTTCAATCCCGTATCCCAGCTATATTAAGCTTAATCAATCTTTTTTGTACCTCCACTGACTACTGAATTCATTGGAATATAGGTAAACTTATGCAAGCGCCTTTTTGTTTAGAAGATATTTTAAGATTTCCTCACATTTAAAAAAAAAATCCTATCTGAAAAATACATTTCCCCCGATGGACACACTTAAAACAAACAAACAATTGTGGAGAATCGTCACAATTTTCATGTTGGTTAATGGCATTAAAAAGGTTTTCTTTCACCCAGAGAACCATTTTACTACTGGTCTACAAATATCTATGCTGCTACGTTTTGACTTAATGACATGCCTGCGTCATCCTGCTGGTATTAAATGGAGCGCGAGGACCCCTAGATAATCATTGAATGGTTGATGTCCCCCATCCACCATGACAAGCTACTTTATCGTCATAATCCATTATAGATGGCACAATCCGTAATAGGAAGAAAATGAAGGTGCACTTTGACCTTAGACCGCTTTTACTCCTGATTGGAGGAACCCCTCCTTTGCACACTCTGATCTTTTTGATCGGGAGAGCCTGAATGCCAAACCAGAAGGGTTCTGAACATAGAAGATAATTCTGCCTTTTTATAAAAACCGAGAGAAAACTACGGCCTCCCTAGAGAACAGTTTACTAAGGATGAGAGAGTATGGAAGTAAATATTAGGGACAGTGTACACCTTTTTACTTCCCTGTTCTCACATTTTTCAAATATATATCGGTTCACAAGAACGTGATGTTTTTAATAAATGATTCCCTGTCTATTTATTGTTATGAATGTTCAAAGTATGTTTAAAGTACTGCAAGAGGAACTTTTAACCAAAACGTGCTCAAAAATCTAAACCAAGTTGACAAATAGAATAAAGAAAAGGAACTGAAGGCCAATGAAAAGTCAGTGATAAGACGTCAGGCAAAAGCTTAGATAGATGGAGCGTGATGAAGAGAACATAATGGAGAGGAGAGAGAAGGAATGCTTGATTATGGTCAGGGATCAATCAGGTTAATTGATTCGTCGATTCTCAGACTCATTACATCCCCTGTTAACTCAGACAATACTAACTTAAGACATTGCTGCTGTGACACTGCTATTGAACTGTAATATTCTAGGAATAGAGGTTTCCGGCCTAGTTGCACAGACTCCGAGCTGTCAATCCAACTAAGTCAGTGTGCTACTCAGTATTAAACAGTCAATACCAGGTATTAGGTCTGAATGAACTGGTCTTAACCCCAGAGGCCTCCTTAACAGAAAATCAATACTGGGTCAATTAGTGTGTGTGGTTTTGTGTATTAACCTACTGTATGTGTACCTTTCTAGATGGAAGCAGTGAGGAGGAATGGGAGAGGAGAGACTGCCCATCCCCATGCAAGCGATCGTTTTCTGGGTTGGAGGAGACCCATAGCTGTGTTTCTCCTAGATGCCCCAGACCGGACCGCCACGTCAGTCAACAGCAGACAACTGCCAAGTGCCCCCTGTGCCAGGACTCACTAGAACACCGACACCTAAGATGTCACCTCACAGTCACACACAGCGTGGCCCAGGACTGTGTAGAGAAGCTGATGAGCGTGGTAAGTGTGTGTGTGTGTGTGTGTGTGGGCGGGTGTGTGTGTGTGTGGGCGGGTGCGTTTTGTTTACCTTTTATTAGCAAAAGTGCACTCAAGCTGAAGTAGCTTGCTTTTAGTTTCTCCGGCAAACAAAGACTGCTCATCCCTCTCCACATCTCCAACCGCCATTA
>JACXGK010000715.1:47897-93374 GCA_016801125.1 Novumbra hubbsi
CTCTCCACCCCTCCTCTCTCTCCATCTTTATCGCCTCACCCCCCCTTCCCTCCGTCTTTCCCTCTGCCCCCCTTTTTCTGTCTGCCCCCCCCCCCCCGCCCCCTCAACGGTAACGTAGCCTCATTAATTCAGTCTGGGGTGATGATGGCCATTATGTTCCTGGCTTTCCAATTACTCTCTCTAGATTAAGCCTGACCTTCACTCTCTCACTGCGGCGTATGTGTGATGCGTCTTTTCTGTCTTTATGATGCAACTGTGTGTCTTCTTTCTGTGTGTGTACGCATCGTTGATTTAAAAACACTCTTGACAATTTCCCTTCATCTCATATTATTATTCATTAATTTGGTAAAAAAGTGAAGCCTGTAGTGGGAAAATAAGATGGTAGACCACGGCAGTGTCGCTGTTATTATTCCATCAAAAGGAGCAACGTTGTTTTGACTGACTATGAAGACAATCAGTCATCTGGATAGATTAAGGTTGACGGTGTTGTTTGTTTTCTTTCCTAGGTGTCAGTGGAGCTGCCGGAGAGTCTGGAGGAGAAGAAACTGCAGATGGAGTCCAACTCAAATGACTCAAACGATTCAAATGATTCCAACTTAAACGGCTCTTACACCAAAGAGCTCCTCACAAATGAGACGCAAACAAACAAATCCTATAGAAATAGTGATGAAGTAATACCAGCCAAAGATGCCCCTGCTCTACTCACCCCGCCCTGTGAGGACAAGAAGCCAGCAGAGGACAACCCCTCTCACACCCTAGAGTCCCTAAGCTCTCCCCCTTCCCCCACTCCTCTCCCCTCACCAGCCTTACCTCCCTCCCCTACTAACGATGCAATGCCCTTCTCTGATCGTCATGGTTACAAGTTCCGCTGCGGTAAGTGCAGTCTGGCCTTCCAGACGCAGGAGAAGCTCCAGCTGCACTGGCAGTATCACGCCATGAGGGCGGCGACAGAGTGCCATCTCTGTTCTCGCCGCTGCCGCAGCCAAGAAGCCCTTCAGAGACACCTCATCAACACACACCCGCAAGAGCTACAGGATTCACATCTAGACCTGAGTAGAGCACATGTCCAACAACCAACCATCCTAGAAGGGGATGAAGACGACGGAGAAGGCATAAGTGAAGAAGAGCTGGATATGAAAGAGGAAGTTGAGGGGGAAGAATATGATCCGGAAGAGGAGGAGAAGCCCAGTCAAGAGGTTGATGATGCTGGTCAGGAGCCCTTCATCAAGGGTTCTAACCCAACCCTAGAACGCTTTCTGGACCCGGCTCGGCCCTACAAGTGTTCTGTCTGCTGTGAGTCCTTTACCCAGAAAACCATCCTGCTGGTCCACCAGAACTCAGTGTCCCACCTCCACCGAGCCAGACGGGCCCTGCGGGACTCCAGCCATGTTCCTTCTGAGACCCTCAAGGGCATGGACCCCAAACCGTCCCGTTGCAGCCCGGCCGCCAGGCCCTACCGCTGCAAAATGTGTGGGGTGGCCTACAGCCAGAGTTCCACCCTGGACATCCACCTCCGTTCCGTACTTCACCAGACACGTGCCCGTGCCGCTCGGACACAGCGCCCACTGAAGCACCACAGCCAGCAAACTCCTGTGCCAACCTCGACAAATGCCCGAGTCCCAGCACTGGTCTTACACCATACCCCGGGCTCCAGCCCTTTACATGAGGGAGGGGAGGCGTCTACCACCAGGCCAGGTCTTGCGTCAGCCTCCCCAAATCATAGTTCTTCCCGGGGCGAAGCCCAGCTGAGTGTGATGGTCCCTGGGCAGGCTGAGGGCCATCATGCAAAGAGAAGGAGAGTTGATGACCAGACAGTATCTAGAGGACAGCATGACCTGGCGTTACTCCAACAGCAGCTAGCTCAAGCCCAGTTATTACAGCAACAACAGCAATTAACCCAGGCCCAGATACAGCAACACACAGCACTCCTCCAGCCCCAGATCTTTAGTTCAACCCTGCTCCCCCACCTCCCTTTACTGAAGCAGCACCTCCCTCAAGCACCAGAGAACCTTCAACAGGGGAACCTTCTGCCTCACCTCTCATTCTCCCCAGACAGCCTATTCTCTCTGCAGCAGCAGATGCTACTGTCCTTCTACCTCTCTGGAGGCTTGCAACTCAACCCCAACACAACCATTAATCAGACCACCTCAGCCCCTTCCGCTCTGACCACCTCAGCCCCTTCCGCTCTGACCACCTCAGCCCCTTACTCTCAGACCATGTCAGACCCTTTCTCTCCGACCACCTCAGGTCTGGCTCATCAGACCACCTCAGCCCCTTCCTCTCAAACCACCTTAAAACTGTCCCCTCAGAAGAAGGGTTATGACCTTCCCTCTATAAATCCAGAGACTACTAGCATTTATGTTCCAGCTCACACCCCAGAATGTGAGACCCAGGTTGAGACAGCTGACACTCTTGAGCAAACAGAGAAAGAGCACAACCCATCTTCCCCTCTGGAGGGAGGAGAAAGAGATGGAGAAATGCATGAGCGTGAAAAGAGGGAAAGGGCAGAGAAGGCCCTCAGAGTTCTTCTGGAGAGATACGGCTGGGAGCTGGCCCTGCAGTCCACTCAGAGCAGACAGAGACAGCAGCACCGGCTGGTGGAGGGAAGCCCAGAGAAGAAGGAGGAGAAGCCGTGTGGAGAATGTGGCAAGCTGTTCTCTGACTCCCTGATTCTGAAGTGCCACCAGGAGTTTGTTCACTGCCAAATGATCCCGCCTGTTGAGTTGGAGAGATTCTCCAGAAAGTACAGGCTGCAGTATGATCGCCTCTACCCCCTAACACCTCTCACACCGGGGGGCCCTTCTGCAGCACACCTGATACCAGCTTCATCACCTGAACCTGAACACTTACCCCCAGCACCTGCCTTAGATTCCAGTCTGGATCCAATACTATCCATACCCCAAGCACCACACTTTTCAACACTAGCCCCAGCCCCAACACTAGCCCCAGCCCCAACACTAGCCCCAACCCTTGCTCCAGCCCCAACCCTTGGTCCAGCCTCAGCCCCAACACCAGACCTAACACTAGAACCAGCCTCAACACTAGACCGAGCCCCAACAGTAGCCCAAGCTCAAACCTTAGCTGCAACCTTAACATTCACAGACCCAGCCCCAGCTGTACCAACATCAAATGCAACTGTACCTGTAAAACGGTCTCTAGTCCAAGAACCAGTTATTCCCCTCAGCACAGTCCAACCATCACCCTCTCCTCCTCCTCCACATCCAGAGCAGCAGCAGGAAATGAGCACAACAAGCAGCCCTTGCCCTAACTCCTATCCAGCTGTCATTCCCTTACCCCAACTCCCCCTGCCTGCATTAGGCAATCACCCCCTTCCCCATCTTCCATTCGCCATGGACCCTCCTCTCCTCCCCTTTGGTCTAATGCAGCCCCTGGCCCTCCAGTCTGTACTTCAGTACCACTCCCTGTTATCACCGGGTCACCAGCAACCCCTGGCTTTTCACGGGAACACACACCCCGCCCATAACGCGTCTCTAGCACCATACTGTAACACACATTCTGCTCCCAGCCCAGCCCTGCCCTCGCTGAAGCGTAGGTCAGACGAAGGGCCCAATACAGGGTCTCTGGGTGACCGGGCCAGTGAGAGAGATGAAGGGGCTGATGGAGAGGCAGACAGGGATGAGCAGAGGCGAGATAGGCGACAGAGGACAACTATCAGTGCCGAGCAGCTAGAGGTTCTGTACCAACGCTACAGTCTGAACTCCAACCCGACCCGCTCGGTCCTGGAGGGCATCACCAGAGACACGGGCTTGAAAAAACGTGTGGTTCAGGTACTCGCTGCCATTCCCATAGAAACATTTCTTTACCGTAGAAGGCCCAGTATTGTGTGTCGTAACTTTCTGTTTGTCTGTGTCCAGGTGTGGTTCCAGAACACCAGGGCTCGCCAGAGGAAGGGCCAGCTCCAGACCATGGGAAGAGGAGGAGGAGGAGGAGGAGGAGATCTGGGCCTGGTTGAGAACCACCGGCGCTGTCCGTTCTGCAGGGCTCTTTTCAAAGCTCAGAGTGCCCTGGTTGCCCATGTGAGGGCCCGCCACTGGTCCCAGTCTGACAGAGCTGCTCATGGCCTGTCTCCTCACATCGGTCCTGCTGACGACTTGGGCTTCTCTAACAATCACGGATCTCTTGGCCCTCTCACAACCATGGCTCCCTCCCTCTCCATCCATCCTTCTCTCTCTCCTGTCTTTCATCCGTCCCCAAGCCACTTTCATCCCCCCACAAGCCCCGGTGGCGTCCCCGCTAAAAAAAACGAAGCATTTTGTAGAAACGACTTGACCTTCGACCCGAGCAAACCCGATATCGAAGAAGAGGATGAAGAGGTTCCGTCTACAAAGACGTCGCCTTCACCCGAGCAGGCTCAAGACGGTAACCGCAGCGATCTGCTGTCTTTGGGATACAGTTACGGGATGGCAAGCTTCAACGTTCAAGACACCGGCCCGTCGGATGGCGCGGATAGGAACGGGCCGAGACCTCAGCAGCAACGGCAGCGCACCCAGATGACCCCGCAGCAGATCGCCCAGCTGAGAGCCTGCTACCGGGACCACCCCACCCCCAGTCCCCTGCAGTGTGAGGGTCTCGGACAGCAGCTGGGCCTGCCTCGCCGGGTGGTGCAGGTGTGGTATCAGAATGCCCGGGCCAAGGAGAAGAGGGCTAGGAGCCTCAGAGTGGATCCAATCACAGGGTAGGGAGGGATCGACTGCGGACAGGGGAGAGAACCCGAAACAGCCATGAACTAAGTGCACGTCAGTCATTACTGTTTACTAACCACACACACACACAGCGATGAACCAACTAGATGCCACAGAAGCCAAAGAGCATTCTACCAGTGTACCTCACACCTTCCTCAGCCCCCGAACATCAGGGGGCACACCTGCTCTAGAGCTTTAAGACACCTCCTTTCCTCTCCTGTCCTCCGACCAATACCTCAGGAGTTAAGCCCTCCATGGAAACAGACCTCCCATTCCAGACAAAATAATCTGGAGTGTCCTCTCCTCTTCTGGTAAAAGAGGTTACTAGTGTTGTAGTTAATTCTGGTGTAAGAACAGACTCTAGCATACTGTTAAAGAGGTAGTCTAAGATGTTTTAGTGCGTAGTGTTCTTTCAAAGTTCATTAGAAACAAATTTAATTAAAAAGAGAACTAATATTCTTCACAAAGATCTTCTGCAAAGACTGGCTTGGATTCCAAAGCTCGTAACCAAAACCGTACATGTCTGTGGATTGTGTCATCAACATTGTGGCTTTCACTCCTAAACTGCAGAACAGAGCAAACAGTGAAGGGTTGAACTGTGTACCAACCGATTGACTGTGGTGCCAAAACAGACCTCAACCTTCTCAAGTTATTAGTTACTCTACTGCACATATAGGTGTACTCAACGTTCCTTGTGTGGATGACAGGCCAAATAGCACTGACCTAAGTTCACTTTGTCCTTTATGAGTGAGAAGTAATATAGAAGCTATTTTGATAATGTTCGACCAATATCTGTCAAAACAACTTTAACCAAACACTACACAACATTGCCTGTGTTTAGTAAATGTTAATTAATATAAATATTATGGAGTGACGTTGTTGTCATGCTTTGATAAGAAGTGTTATTTAGTGTTTTATGAGAACATAATGTAGGCTTTATGATGTGGAGTTGAGGTAAAATGTTACCTTTTTCTTCATATCTGAGTAAATACCAATACGTTGTGTAATATATTGTTATGTCTACTATTCTCAGGCCAACTGAACTGTTTTTATTTTGGTCACATTATTGTACTCCTTTCTCATCTGTTTCTAACGCTTGACAAAAGCTCTCTTTTTAAACCTTATGATGTAAATGCTAATTCTAAGGAATCCTTCCTGGATTGGACAGATCTGAGCTTCTGACCAGGTGTTAAATAGTGTTAGGAGTAAATGTACGGCATGTAGTTTCTGGTTGACTCCGAGTCTTCCCTCAGACTGCTTCTGTCTGACCACACTCACTGACATATACTGGAAGAGTTACTGCTGGGAAAAACGTCACGACTATTGTTTGCAGCGCTCTACCACAATTTAACTGTCTCTCACTCTGATTTGTTCATCTGCTGATGCAGTCTTTTTATTCTCTAACTGTAACATTATTGCTTTAGTAGTAATGGTAACAATAACATTAACTATGGTATTATCTAATGCTTTAAAACACAACCCAAAGACATAACACTGTAACTATTGGTGCATAAACCCCACAGAAACACTTGTTAGTGTAACGTTGATTGTTAGAAAGAAAGAGTGACTGCTGTAATTTGGCTTTTTACCAGGCCACTGACTGTATAATGAACCTCCATGAAAACCAAAACCTACTACTGTACTAGGATGGGGTAGCACATCTCAAAGCCAAAAGCTCCAGGCACTAGGGCTCTCAACTTAACCTAGCCCTGACAGCACTCAGCAGGGAACCAAACCCAATCTCTAGTGCACTAACTAGGGAACTAACCCCTGCTCTTAGGGCAGTCTCTAGGGGTCCCAATCCCGTCTCTAGTAGTTTAACTCGGAAACACACCCCAGCACGTAGGGTACTCACTAGGGAACCAAAACCTGTCTCTAGTGCACTTAATTGGAGTGTACTCAATAGGGAACAGACCCAAGCCTTTGGTGTATTCAGTAAGGAAATATCTCAACCATTACTGTGCGTGAAGCAGTTTCCCTCAATGTAAATGTATTTGTGAACAGATCAAATCTTCATTTTAGGACATCCAGTTTGCTGCTAACAAGTTTTGTACTGCTTTCGTAAATACAAACTGTTAGAACACCCGTGATGCTGTTTATAACCAGACCTTAATGATGTTGTGATGTTAACAAAAATATATTGATCTCTAGTATTTACTCATGCAGTTATGTGTTACAATGTGGATGAGTGGTTTTGAAACAAAGATACAAAGAAGATACAATTGATAATACAAAGATAAGATACTTATATACTAAAGATGCTGCATAGACATTGCTATAGCAGATTTAATTGTATCTAGACCAGAAACCGTCCACTGGTATGTTTACCAGTTGGTTTCTGCCCCTGTGTCCCTGGTTTGTGTTGCCATGCAGGTAGCCATGCAGGTAACCATGTAGATAGCCATGTAGGTAGATATGTAGGTAGCCATGTAGGTAGCCACATTTGTCTTTGCTTTTACATTTGTCCAAGCAATATTTGTCACCATGTAGCCACAGTGGTTTGCTAGTCATGTAGCTACATGGATTGGAGCCATGTATTTATGTAGCGATTCTGTCACCCAAGCTAACCTTCCAAAGGATGCTGACTCACTCTGCTTTCCCTTTAGCTCTATAACTAACCAATGTTTACCACAATACCAATGATCTTTCTTCTTGACTGAAATTCCAAATACTGTACCACTTGGCAGTTATGTACATATTGTTGTTTTGTTCTTTTTCCCCCCTCATTTTCTTAATGACTGTACAATGTAGATATTGTGTTGTTTACTGTTCCTGGAGGCTGTTGCCATAGTGATAACCAAAAGATTCTTGTGTTGTGCACCTGTTCCAGGCTCCTGCTCCACTGGTTCTGTTGGTTTGTTAGCCCCAGTTTTACGGATGTGTGTTATTTTCCTTGCACCCTCCAAAGGCACTGAGGTAAATAAAGCCTGGTTTGGTGGACACATTTTCCCTGTGTCGTGTATGTGTGCGTGGGCTTTTTGGGGGTAGATTCTTGGCCCCAGAGGTCACTTCATTAATTACGTCAGTGACATCCAGCCAGATGACTTTCCTTTGTGACAAAATGATATGATGAATATTAATGACCTCACATGAATGAAACTGCTGCTGCTGCTGAAGCTGTAAGGTCTACGTGGAGGGGGAGGAGTTAATGGTGGAGGGTGTGTGAGAGTGTGTGTGTGTGGGGGTGGGGGGTAGAACGTTATTGCCTGCTAGTGTATGCATATTTGATGCTGTTGGCCTGAGTTGGATGCGGCACTGGGAGGAGGTTTAAGGAGTGGAAGTGGGGTGTAATGTCATACACTGTGGTATCAATGCTCCTATGGGGTGGGGGCTGGGCGGACCAGAAGGGTTATAATGTCATTGGTGTTGGTGTGTATGTAGGCTCATTTAAGATTTAGATTGGTTTTGTGTGAGCAGAGGAGAAAGGCCAGTTCATGTTTATTCATGAGTCCCTGGAGTCTCCTGCTCAGCCACCAGTTAAAGAGACAGAACCCTGTTTGCACTGATAACACCCCCGTCCTGCTGCAGGCCTGCCCAAGCAGATGCTTTTATGTGGCGAGTTTCGAATCTTACGTGGTTTATTGGACTACGCACGGGACACACACAGGCAAATCCAAACAAATTCTTACTTCCTAGGTTCCTGTCTGACAATCCGATGCAAAATGTATAAAAAGAAAAAAAAAGTACAACATGATCACAGAAGAGAGCAATTATCAAGGAATCAGTATACAGTAAGGATGGTAGGATAGCCGCGCATATGTCCGCGCGCACACACACGCACGCACTGTAGGGGAAGTAATCAGTGAATGTCATTGAGGGAGAGTTTGTTCAGCACTTCATCAGGTATAGAGTGGTTTTTATTAGAAGATGTGCTCTCTATCCATCTTCTTAATGATTTTATAATGGTTGCTAGGCCGGTCTAATCAATCCTATGGGAGAGAGCCTGGTAACAGTCTATTCACAATGTGAATGTTCTGGAACAAAACCACATTCTCTTTACAGTATCCAAAGACTCTATATTGTAAGACTGATCGAATTATCTGCTTTTTAGAGGCATTTTAAACGGGTAGTTTACTCTAAGAGTTTACACAAATGTGTGTAGGTTAGTTGCTCCTGTACACTTCGTAATGTCTTAAATAGAATCTATGTTTATTTACCTATTTATTCTTATCTCCCCACAGCCCCCCTGGATAGCTACTTTACATCCATAATGAGGCGTACAGCTCAACAGCAGGACAGTGAGGTGGGCAGTCGTCACTGGGACCGTTGTACGTTCACCCTGCCTCATGCTAATCCATTGCGCTCAGGCAACCACACAATCCCCGAGTTAGGGCGGGGTCACGGGAGCGTGTGTCAGGTTTAACTGATTGTCACGCTGCCAAACTGATCTGCATGCGAAAAGACCAGCGGTCTAATTACATCGCTTATGGTAAAGAGTGTTTTACGTATAATCACACACACTCGCACACACAGAACGATATAGACATTGTGGCATCGTTAAGTCAAAGTGAGCAATGACACTCGATCCATCGCGTTTGGGCACTTTACTCTCCATTGTATTCGAGTCCAGAAAGGGGAAACACTATAGGTAAACACTATAAAGTATAATGAATGTTCAATGGATAATATGGTTTTAAGATTGAAAAACAGGTTCCTTTTCAGTATCAGCCTTTTTCACGTTGATAGAACGGTAATACTCCTGTTAGAATGACTGATTGTCGCTGACATATTTTAATTATGGCCAAATTAAATGGATTGGCCGGCGGACTCTGAAATGTTGCTGTTTAATAATAACGTGATGCTTTTTTTTAACCAATTTCATTCCTGCTGACTGAACCGAATGAGCTCTCACAGTTTAATGACATGCAAATGAAATTTGCATGAACTCTATGATCCTATGATACTGCACCCTGTATCAAATGCCGTGGCATGTTTGAAGCAAAGACGAGCATCCGTCTGAGGACACCGTGGTGTTCCATTACATTTCAATGTTGGTCTGGTATCCTGCCATAAACACGGAACAACCCTTTATCAGAAGATGTTCTGTGGTACTGATCACAATAGCAGAGGTAGAGAACAGTCTCCCTTCACCCCTCTGCTTCTATTTCAGTCTGTCCAGCTCCTCCTCTCGTGTCGTTTATTGCATGGCATTTGCATAATGAAGGCTGCGATTAATTAAGATCCCACAGGAGTCTGGAGGGAGGGAGAGATGGAGAGAGTGAAAGGAGGGGTGAAGAGAGGATGTGGGGGAGAGGCGGACCCACTGCTTGTTAATCTCCAGACACTAGCACATCCAGTCACGTCCAACCATGAGGCATAATTTAGGCGCGTGAGGTGGGGTCGTGTGGTGGGGGAGAAGGGAAAGAACATTTTGCAGAGCGATTAAATCGCTAATTATGATTGGCTGCTCAAATTAGTCCGTCACTGTTAATTATCAACAGAGGAGATAACCAGACACGCATACAGCAGCACAACCACACCTACTGACGGTGTCTGCTGTGGTCTGGCCCTTGACTAGAAATGATCTGGCTGGCAGAGAAAGGACACCAAGGGTAACTTCAAAAAGACCAAACTCCTTTCCCTCGTCGATTCCTGTATTCCTCTTCATAAAGTGAGTGGGTCGAATCCTGACGGGTGATTAGCTGAAAGCGGTGGTATTTGAGGCCGTATACCACGGGTATGACATCACAAAGCGTTTTATGGTTCTAAATGCGTTGCGGTGGATAACTGCAGAAAGGCATCTTGGGGGTTTGCGGTGTATTGCCAGTATACATCACAGTTTAGTGCTGCAACCAGGCACTCTACGATGCTTTATGCCCCCAAACAGCTCTTAACTGTGGTATATTGACCATATACCACCATATGCCACCATCTTAATGCCTTATTGCTTAAGTGAAAATGGATACAGGCCACCATAAGGGAGGAAGGTCTTGTTTCGTAAAGTTCCCCTTGTCTTAATTGCAGGCCGTGTTTGGGAATACGATGTTCTTCTTCATCGACTTGCCTGATCAAATAAGGGATTCCAGCGTCGACACAGGTTTCAGTGTCTGCTGCTTAACAGATACTGAGAAAGCAGAGGGAGGTATAGAGGAAGTCCCCATGCTGTCCTCCGGGTTTCTGGAGGTCTTGTGCCTTCCATGTCTTCGCTCCCCGGTTGTTGGTTGATGCCATCTTGGTCCCGTCTGAGGAGTTACATCCCGCTTGATGCTCACGTCTGAACCCAGTCGGTCACAGGGCGCGTGCAATCTTTCTCTTCAGTGATCCAGCGTATTGTTAGCGCCAATTGGCATCTGTTGTGTTGTGTTTGGGGCAGTGCCAACTCCACGCCTGTCTCCGCCGAAGGATACAGCCGCGGTTGCCCTGATATTCCTCGCCGGATTGGTCCAAACAATCCAACAGACAAACATTGATTAGCAATAAATCCTTCTCTGGTCAACATCCTTTCTCCAAACAAAACCATTTGATTCCGCTAGCTCTGTTGTTCCCGAGCGTGCCAAGGCAGCTGGCTGGCATGGCGTCGACAAGCTGGCACATGGGGTAGAGAGAGATGGAGGGAGTGGACTCTGTTGTTGGCATGGCGCCTGTCCTTCAAATGCCGGCCGCCTTTAAAGTTACTCCCAACATGCCTGGCAGGGTTCTTCTTTGTCCTGCTTTTCAGCTCCTCATCCTCCCTTCTCCCCTACTCCGGTCGTCCTCATCCTCCCGTCTCCCCTACAACTGTCGTCCTCATCCTCCCGTCTCCCCTACAACTGTCGTCCTCATCCTCCCGTCTCCCCTACATCGGTCGTCCTCATCCTCCCGGCTCCCCTACACCGGTCGTCCTCATCCTCCCGGCTCCCCTACATCGGTCGTCTTCATCCTCCCGGCTCCCCTACATCGGTCGCCCGTCATCCTCTTCGCATCACCTCCCTGTCTTTTTCTCTCTACTTTTATTTGTCCAGGTAAGTCGATGACCAAGTGTTAATTGTAGTGATGACCTGGTATCTGAATATCCTGCCAGTGTGTGCTGGTGTTAGTATGCTGGTGTGGCAGGATGGAGGACTCTGTTACTGTCCCTCTTCGCCACCCTCCCCGTACCAGTTTGTGGGAACCAGCCTGAGTGGATGGCACGGCGCCAACCTCATTCTCAGTTCCTATCTCCACTGCACTCTTTGCCCGTCTCTCTCTCTTTGTTCCTCCCTCTTTAACCCTGTCTTGTTTTTGTCTTTCTGTGTCAGTATGTCTTTCCGTCTGTCATTCTGTGTCAGTATGTCGATCTGTTTGTCTGTCCCTCTGTGTAAGTCCTTCTTTCTGTCTGTATATCTGTCGGCCTGTCAGTCCTTCTCTGTGTGTCAGTCTGTCTGTACGTCTGTCTGCCTGTCTTTCTCTGGGTCTCTGTATGTCTTCGTGTCTTTTTCTTCTCTTAATTCTGTGTCAGTCTTTCAATGTGTCCCAGTATGCCTGTTTGTTGTTTTTCTCTCTGGCTTTCTCCTTCTGTGTCTGTCTTTATTTGTCTGGTTCTCTCATTGTCTTTCTCTCCCTTGCCTCATCTCCCTGTGAAGCCCTGAAGTTAGTCAGACACATTTCTCTTGGATAAAATATAACACACACACACTAAGAATTCAGAAAATGAATCCTAACTATATTTCCCTCTCAGACACACAACATTACACCCTCACACATGTACACACACAGGGGCACACAAACACACATGCACACACACTCTGGCCATTACAACTATAAAAGATCACTGTAGATTAAGAGGTCCTTTTGGTGTTTTAAACACTCTGAGCACTGCTTTCTCATAGTGTTCCTTTGCTTTTGTTTTGCCTCCTGTATTGTTAAACAAAACCTACTATGATAGATAGTTATTATGCTAATATGCCTCATTAGCATAAACCATAATGTAGTGAATATGTAAATGAAGGATTTAATTTATGCAAGGCTGCAGGGGGAGGAATTATCCTATATTCTGTTTATCGTCTGTTACTATACACCTCTGTACCATCTCTGCATTCCTTCCTCTATTCTGTCCTTTTCTCCAACCTCCATTTTATCACACACCTCCTTTCCCATTCACCTTTCTCAAGCCTTGATATATTCGCTTCCCTCTCTCCACTTTGCTGTCCCCCTGCAATCTCCCCCCTCCCTAGAATCCCCTCTACTATCCTCCCTCTCTCTCTCAATCTCCTAGCCCCCTCTCCCTACTATCCCCTCAACTAACCTCCCTCTCTTTCTCTCTCCTTCCCCCTACAACCCCCTCTACTATCTTATCTCTCTCTCTACTATCCTGTCCCCCTACAAGCTTCTCCCCACCTCCCTCCTCTCTCTCTTTCCACAATCCTCTCTCTTTATTATCCTCTCTCTTTTAACTGTCCCCTTTCTCTCTGTCCGCCTCTTTAATCCTCTCTTTTCTTAGTTTTCCTGTTTCCAATCCTTCCTTCTATCAGAGCTTCTAAAGGTGGATGGTCTCTCATGCTCTCCTCTCTCCTGTACTCATCATGCACACTTCCTCTCTGCTTCGCCACTCTAAACATCCCTGCAGTGATCCACTAAAACCAACAGCCGCGTGTTTGATCATGTTCAGGAATATGAACACTGAATAACGCGCCCGACCTCCACTGTGGGTTCCTGTGTGCGTGTACGATAATGTTTTTGCTTCTAAAAGTGTGTATTCCTCTAATCTTGTCATGCCATTCACGTAGATGGCAGAGTTTGTTGCTAGGGCTGTTGCTATAGAGCTCGGTGGTCCTGTCAAGCACACATCACAGCTAGACTTCCGTGACACCTGCCACTGAAGCGATGAGTTCTCCCTGTTTCTCCTCACCTCCATTAACCCCTCGGCCTTGTCCCTCTGCTCTCTACCAGCTGATTCACTTAATGCTTCTAATGAGCTATCGACCAGCGTGGGAACACAGAGAGACGGAGAGAACCGCGTGTGGGAGAGAGCAACAGTGAGGACAGGGAGACGGGAAAGTCTTCGCTATGAGATTGAAGCCGCATTGTGACATGGTTAAGATCATGGGTTTATGTACCATAACCGTGTTTTTGCTTATTGTGAAAACGCGTTTTCCCTGCTGCTGTGGGGGAAGAGGATGCAGGTGTGTGTCTGTGTCAGTATATATGCTTGTGCTCCCCTCACCTCCCCCTCATCTTAGTATATTCTAGATAGCAGACCTCCCTAATGTAATAACTGTGTCTGCATGTCTCATTTACACCACGAGAGAGCACATAGCCTGTGGTTAATTACTGTGTGTGTGTTGGGGGGGGGGGGTTGTGTACGTGCATGCGTCTTTGTGTCAGAATGATTTATGAGTTACAAATAGCTATTCCAGGGGCCCGTTTCTCCTCACTTAGTTTTTAATATGTATTTCCATTAATTCTCCTTAAGATGTTATGATGGTTTTATTGGGGTGTGTGTGTGTGTGTGCGTTTGTGTGTGTTCGGACGACAGTACTGTGGTCACATGCCTAGTTGCAGAACAAAAACTGGTTGCAGGGTACAGCAAAACCATTTTCCACTCATTTACGCTTCATGTCTCTCAATTGACTTTCTCACTCCTTTCTTCAGTTCACTTCTTATCTGCCGTCCTTGTATTATCTCGGTATCACCGACTGTTGCTAACTTGGCATTCAAATCAGATTTTAATTGATAGCGTGTAACACCAGACAAAAACTGTAGGTCAATGCGTTAGTCTATTCACTGATCTGTCTGTTAGTGGGAGACTGAGAGAATCCAGCTAATCTCCCTCTGTTCTCTATTGATCACACACTTAGAGACGACATACTCTGTCTAAACACTATTGATCTCTCTCAGCTTGCTCTCTCTCTCTCATTGCTCTCTTACTAGCTCTCTTTCACATTCCTTCCATAGCGTATGAGGATCACGAGATAATAAAGGAAGGGCATTAAAGACAGCCGTGGGAGGGGTGATAGGATGTCTACAATAGCAAAAAGACGGTCATGATGATTTGTCTTCAGTGTGGGGTGGAGACCTGTGATGGGAGACTATTGACGGTCAAATATTTTACTTGCTCGCCCTCTACTGGTTTAACAGAGTAATTTCTGCAATGCGGGACCATTTAGACCCCATAAATGTAGGGAAAATAGGTTTGTTTTTTTGGAGAAAAACACATATGTCCAATAAAAAAGATTGTTGAAGATTAATATTTGTGTTTTTAAAGTAAGTGACACCTGTCTTTATATTTAAGACCTTTAAGAATCAACATCACAGTATTTTACACCAATTAAGAAGTGATGTCTCTTCTTGGGCCCGCATTGCTGGAACTACCCAATAAAAAAACAGCGTGGAACTGAGCTTGTGAACTGTCTAGCAGCAAATTTAGGTTTCGCTTTGAAGCCAACTTCACAAACCAAGCTGTGAAGTCCAAGGAACTGTCTATAGACCTCCGAGACAGGATTGTATCGGGGAACAGATCTGGGGAAGGCTAAAGGTCCAAATGAGCACAGTGCGCTCCATTATCCGTAAATGGAAGAAGTTTGGAACCACCAGGACTCTGCCTAGAGTTGGCTTCCCGGCCAAACTGAGCGTTCGGGGGAAAAGGGCCTTAGTCAGGGAGATGACCAAGAACCCAATGGTCACTCTGACAGAGCTCCAGTGTTACTCTGTGATAGAGGAGCACCTTCCGGATGGAAAACCATCTCTGCAGCACTCCACCAATTTGGCCTGTATGGTAGAGTTGCCAGAAGAAAGCCACTCCTCAGTACAAGGCACATGACAGCCCACCCGGAGTTTGCCAAAAGGCACCTGAAGGACTCTCAGACCAAACAAAATGATCTGGTCCGATGAAACAAAGATTAAACTCTTTGACCTAAATGCCAAGCGTCATTTGTGGAGGAAACCAGGCACCGCTCATCACCTGGTCAATACCATCCCTACAGTGAAGCATGGTGGTGGCAGCATCATGCTGTGGGGATGTTTTTCAGCGGCAGGAACTGTGAGATTAGTCAGGATCAAGCATAAGATGAATGCAGCAATGTACAGATACATCCTTGATGGAGACCTGCTTGAGAGTGCTTTGGACCTCAGACTAGGGCGAAAGTTCATCTTTCAACAGTACAACGACCCTAGCACACAGCCATGGTAACAAAGGAGTGGCTTCGGGACAACTCTGTGAATGTCCTTGAGTGGACCAGCCAGAGCCTAGACTTGAACCCAAATGATCATCTCCGGAGACATCTGATATTGGCTGTGCATCGACACAGCTTGAGAAGGCCTGCAAGGAAGAATGGGAGAAATTTCCCCAAAATAGGTGTGCCAAGCTTGTAGCAACATACTCAAAAAAACTTGAGGCTGTAACTGCTGCTAATGGTGCTTCAACAAAGTATTGCGTGAAGGCTGTGAATACTTACTGTGAAAACTTTTTCACTTCATCATTATGGGGTATTTTGTGTAGGGCTTTGAATTTTGAAGAAAAAAATAATTGAATCAATTTTGGTATAAGGCTGTAACATAACAAAAATGAAAAAAGTGAATTGCTGTGAATACTTTCCGGATGCACTGTATAACATATCCCATGGTTACCATAGCCTTCCAGTTACTTTACCATAATTTCATTTGGATTACCATACCCTTACTAAAGCCATAACCTTATGATGGTATAGCCAAAAGCTTACTATAAAACCTTAAAATAGTCACCATAACCTTACAAGAGCCAAACCTTGCAATAGTTACTATAAAGTTATTATAGCTACCATAACATTACCATAGTTACAATCTTTTTTATCAAGTTAACCATAATCTTACCTCTTACTTTAGTTCCATGTCTTTCTATGTATAGACAAGTTGTTGTTAAACTCCCTTCCTCCTAGTACACAATCCAGACCTTAGCCTCTCTCTAGGTATGGTTCTAGATCCCTCCTACCCAAATTCATTTATTTGGCTATTATTAATCTCGTTTAACACATTATGCTATATTAAGGAATGCCTTTCCTTCAATCAAGGACACGTGGTAATCACAGGCAGAGAGTTGAAGCACAAGTCAGATGTTCTGGGTACGGTCTCCGACCCATACAGACTTGGGCGTGATGAAGGGGGAGAAACCAGAAGATGGAGTCCTTGCGTAACAGGGAGGTGGAAGGAGGCAGCGCTCAAACAGAGAGGAGCATGTGCCCAAGCAAGGGGTTTTGAAAAGCTTAGAAAATAATCAATGTGAAAAAAAACCTGCATCTTTCACAATTAGGTCATAAACTGGTCCAGTGCAAATTTTTATTCAGAAACATGGTTTTAAAACAGCTTTAAAAAGCTTATCTAAAATGGTATGTTCACCCAGATCGCAGGCTAGATGGTCTGTATGACAGCTGCTACAAGCCCTTAATGACTACAGTCAGTGTGTACAGCTTTCAAAAACACTTAAGAGAACTTAACATAATTCCGTACTTATAAATTAAAGTTTTGCATATTATTTACTAATCTCTCCACACCATCAGGGACTAAACAGATGACTCTGTAAAAGTAGTTAAAGATGAAGTACTAAAACTCAAGATCCAAGGAAGTGTAAGAGTTTTATTTCTACATGTCATCTTCAGTGCCAGTGCATGCTGTACATACAGAGGCACAACATACAGTAGAAACCAGCCTACTCCAAGTCCAAAGTGCTCTGTTAATGCCTTCCCCTATGAGGTTGACTGATCAAGACCTCTATTTGACAGTGATTGTCTGAGGACTATTCTTCCCAGTAGTGTTTAGTCTCATGTTCCTCACCATGAGCCCTTAATGTGAACACTGTGGATGAATCTTAAGGGCTTTCCTCAAGCCCAAACTCCACAAATCAGAGCCAAAACCTCTAGTGACTCAAAGAATAGGCAGAGGATGCAAGGAAGTAAGGATACAACTTGAGATTCATCCAGAGGCCGTACCAGGACTCACTGTACCGTCACCAATTCAGCCATATACATAACCATGCCACCTATGTAAGACACTTGTCATTACACATTACAATACACTAAAGACTCCTAACATTCAGAGCACTACACAGGCAGGTCAATACGGATGAGCTCTGCAGCTCCTCTGATGGTTCCCTGGCGTAGTCTCAACTGGTGCACTTCCTCTGGTAGTGATTGACAGGCAGGTGCGGGGGGGTATTGTGGGGTGTTAACCGTTATGCCTAGACCATGCTAGTCTTCCATGGATCTGATGTATCTCTCGTAGGCCTTCTCGTCCATCAGAGCGTCCAGCTCCTCTGGTTTGGCAATGGTCATCTTCATTAGCCAACCTGTTCCAGCAGGAGTTAGAGGTCAGAGTTTAGCGGTCACAATCTGTTAGAATATTTTTGTTTTTGTACAAACTAACATTACATTAACTCAACAACACTGACTTTATTGTGAGCTGCTTAAAAACATTCAGTGATGTATTTCAATAAGGGATTTCAAAATACAATTAAAGACCGCACACAGTCACTGTATCCATCTACATGCTAACCATCTTTGTAGCAGGACTTGTTGATCAGCCCTGGTTCATCTGCCAGGAGTTGGTTGACCTCTGTGACTTCACCGGTCAGAGGAGAGTACAGCTCACTGGCTGCCTTCACACTCTCCAATGCCCCAAACTCATCTAAAAAAAATAATGAATAGGGCCTGAAGAAAGCACCACTGGCTAGTAAGCCAAGAAAAGAAAAGCATTGCCCATATCTGTAGTCTGTAGGGTGGCAACTGCTCCTTACCACCCTGTGCCAGCTGGGTGCCAACCTCTGGTAGTCCACAGTACACCACATCTCCTAGAGCCTCCTGCAGGACACATTGGTTATAGTTACATATATTCGACCACTTAAATAAGATAACAACTCCTTAAGATCCCAGCTGTTTAAAAAGTCAAGTGGTTTGGTGCGGGCAGACTTTATGGCTGAGTGAGCAGTATGATGTGGAGCAGCGTGGTTCAAAGGGAAGTACTTAGGAAGTTGTAGATCTTGGAATTAAAACTCGTTTTCGAGCCCATTTACTTGCTGCAATGAAACAGGGCCAGAGCCATTACAATTATATTATGAAGTGTGGGTGACAAACAAAACCACCGTCGTGATCCACAATGTATTGGAGAAGCCGTATATACTGGACGCGTAAGCACGTGTGGGCGTTAGGTTTGTAACACCTTGAAAACATGCGGTCGTGCAAACAACTCACCTGAGCAAAGTTGCTGATTCCAACCGTCCCTAACGTTCCCTCAACTCGTATCCATTCGTGTTTGTCTGTGAATTTAAGAGCTGTGGAATTCAGAAAGAAAAGTACAATTACTTACGAGTATAGGAAACTAAACACAAACCAAAAACAATTACCAATGAGTCTACGTATTACCCATTTACACGGAAAACTAGCAACTTCATGCCCCTGTCATAAAAATCAAGCCGAACGTCCTTGTTATTAACTTTGCTAGCTTGTGAGCTTTCTGGCTAGCTACGCTGAGGTCCACCAGATAATCAACTACCTGAAGAAAGTTGGGTTGCAGTGGACAGAGTCCGTAGTAAATATGGCCTAGATAGCAGCCGAGTAGGAGGTAGCTGTGCTGAACGTGAAAGCAAAGATAGGGCAGAAGTAAAGTTGGAAGACAAGCAACGTAGCATCACACATGCAGCCATTTTCCTCTGTTTTTATGACTGTAGTTACTGTCGCGTGTTTTTAGACGTCATCGTCACCATTTTGGGTGCGTTCAGCTTGGCACAACGTTGAGGAACGTTCCGCTTTGTATTTGAATTGTTTATTTAGAAAAGCTAATTTCACACGTATATAGTTCCCGGAGAATAACAGTTGTTTTAAATTTGGATGACAAATGAGTTAGACAACCAAGTACTTAGAAAGGAAGAAGTTTCAGGTGAGCAGTAGCTGGGAGAGAGAGACTTAGAGGCTTTCCTCGTCCAATCCCCGGTAACTGTAACAAGCAACATTCATCTGCAGATGATGATTCTTAGAGCTTGCCTGACAATTCCAACTGAAATCTTCTGCTTCTCTGTGTTCAGTCTGAGACTTCCATTATTGAAGTAATTAACTTTAAAATGAGTAAAGGGGATGGAGCGCCTTGATGGTGATGCCAAAAGTTGCAGACCAGGTAGAGTGTGTGTCCTGTGGTTCTATGTGTTAGGTAATATTGAAATATAAAACAACATCCAAGACTGTTTGTTGTGGTTTTGCAGTCAGCAGAGTTGACATGGATGTTGAAATTGCTAACTAAACACTTTTCTAAACATGGCTACTTATGTGGTACTATCCCACCCCATTCAGATTCTTCGATCAATCATAAATGTAAAATTGTTTTGGTGATCTATAAATGGCCTTATAAATGCTTTGAATCCAGACTACCTGCAGAGGAGGAACTATCATCTATGAATGTGGTGTAGTGTTTGCCTGAAGCAAGGGGTTTGAGTGACCATGCGGTTAGATGTAGTTTAGATTGCCTGTCTTCACAATGCAGTGGGAGACAGGTAACACTTTTCATAATTGAAGTGATAAAAAAATAGATATTTCTTACCTCCTTAGATTGCCCATAACCTAACCTAACCTAACCTAACCCAACCTTAAGACAACCCAACCTTAAACCAGATCATATAAACTTTACCCTAAACTTTAACTAGCCCCAGGCCTAGACCGAACACCACACCCTAATCCTAGCTTGTAATGTCGGAACCTAAAAAATACCTGGCTCTTAACACAAACTCCAATTGTAAATGTTTCCCTAAACCTAACAATCTAATATAGTTTTTACATTTTGGGGACCAGTTTTTCAGGTGTATTGTGCGTGTGATTCAGGTGTATTAAACCTGAATCACACGCACACACACATCTAATGCTGTAATGTGTGCAGAAAGTGTGTTTCCTCCACCCCCAACCCTTACCTCCGCCCCTTTCCCTCACTCCACTATCACGCCCCCTCTCTCTCCTTCCTCCACCCCCCTACTGCTTTAATTCCTCCAATCCTCTTTGTAGGACTGACATCTGCTACTGTCACAAACAGCATTAAGCCAGGAGAGGAGTTGAGGAGAAAGAGGTTATCATTCTCAGGAACAAACAGAGATTGTTCACATCCACCAGTTCAGCTTCCAGGTCTCACCAGGCCACAGTGGGGCTGCTTTTCTCTCTCAGCACCCTATCCACACGCCGTGTCTGGGCTCTTATACCTGCCTGAAACCAGGAAATATCCAAGGGCCATCCAGGGAATATCCAGGGGACTTCTAGGGGACATCCAGGGAATATCCAGGGGACGGAAACGCAGCTTCACCCAGGACCGAGAACTGCATCGGTCCTCATCGGGGGCCTCCTGAGCCTGAAGCGTGAGCCGCCCTCCCTGCCTCAACCTTTCAGTGAGAGGTAGATCTCCATTCCTCCCGAGCTCCCATTCATAACCCTGTATAGAGAGACAAGAACCCTAAGACACGTACCTTTAGACTGCCAGGGGGGCCAGTTGGGAGACACTGTGTCTGTGTGACAGTGTGTTTGAGTGTATTTCTGAGGGTGGCAAGGAGTTAACATAGACCATTCTGTGTCAGCAGTGTGTGAGAGAAGGAACGCACCCTGGGGGAAACTTGTTTTTGTTGCGGTAGTCAGGTGCTTGTGATATGACCGGAGTGTGACTGAGGCATCGGTCCTCTAAGGCATTGGATGTGCGAGGCTTTAGTGAGGCCCAGTGTGGGTCAGGGAGGCTTTGGCTGTGTGTCACATCAGTCAGGTGTGTGTGTGTGTGTGCGTTTGTGTGTGGAGGCAGTGTGGACCTTTTAAAGGCCATAACCCTGGATTTCTCTGAGATGGAGGAGCAGGGGTATGAGCGGTTTGGTGAAGGTGACTGTGACACCTACCAGATCGACTACCGCCGTATTGTTGGTGACACCGAACCCGCCAGGCCGCGCCTCTTGCCTCGTGAAGGGGAACACACACATCCCAGTCCGCACGGAGCGTACGCACACACAAGCCCTCACATCCATGGCCACGAGACGGCCGCACAACGTTACAATGCCACGCGCATCCAGGCTGGATACGAACCCGAGAGGTGAGCTGGACACACACACCACCGCAAACTTTCGTTGACGTTATCTGTGAGCTTTATAAATCCCAGTTAGCTGCCACCGGGAGATGTAAGCAAAGCCTATTACCTGTTGCTTGACCGTGACACACAGTCTGAAAGACTTTCCACTGGCAGGTCACATGGAGTCCGTGGGTTTGAGCAATATTTTGATGAGCCTCAGTATTGTTCTGTAGGTAGACAGTCACAGTAAAGGCTGAACAGTGCCATGCCCTTTATCCATCGCTAGTTATTAGATACTGAGAAAAGACCACGTCCTCTGGAAAGGACGCCACTGCTTGACAACAACCTTTTTCTCTAGCCCACAAATCTTTGCACACAACCAACTATTGGTTACGGCACACATGGACTGACGCTAAAGTGGAGGATTACATCCTTTAACTTGTCTTTTCATCTAATCTGCGTGATTACAAGTAGAAACCTTGCATTTTAGAGTAGAAGCACTTGGCCCCATATGGTCCGCTGGGTTCTATGGATAGGAGAGAAGAAGGAATGTAAGTGTATGTGTAATATTTGTGCGTGCATGTATGTGTGTGTTCCAGCATGGCTGATTACCTGATCAGCGGAGGGACCGGTTATGTTCCTGAAGATGGACTGACGGCTCAGCAACTCTTCTCTATCGGGGATGGACTCACATACAAGTACGGTCTGTAATACATTCTGCCAGAGTTCAAAACCAGCTTGTCCGATTATCTTAAAATTCCTATGTTGTTGCGTTTTACATTTGTTTACAGAGAAAGTTCTATTGAAAATGCCCCAGCAGCAGGTCCTGGCAGGTTTTTTACAATTGTGGCTGAAACCACAATTGGTCTGTTGTTTTGGAGCACAGCTTGCATCAATATCGATGACCTTACTTTCCCTTATTATTATTATACACGCCTGGGAGTTCCCCAGTCAACATGTGTTCACTATTCCTCTCAACAACTCTGGAAGCCTGAAGAGCCTGGCCCAATGTCTATCGTTCTGGTAGATGACCTTTCAGTAAACCCTTTTGTTAGTGTAACGAGACTGACAACCCCATGACTTCTGAGATGACAACACCAGGACTGTTCCCATGCGCCTTACATCAGATGAACATGAGGATGTAAGGTTCATATTTTAGGATGGTGTGTGGATGTGCTGACCCAGCGTTAGGGGTCGTGGGCTTGATGCTGTGAGGCAAGCAGGGGAAGAGCTTCTCTCACAACATCCTCCTCAGTTTAGCAGAAGGATGAGTGACGCTTTAGGACATGATAAGACAGTTGTCATTAATACTATATCTCATAATGTTCCCTCATCCTCCCCCCTCCTCCCCGTTCTCTACCTACAGTGATTTCCTGATCCTGCCTGGTTTCATAGACTTTATCTGTGATGAAGTGGTGAGTAGCGGTGAACAGAAGCGGTCTACAGTCTCCCAAGCATGCTACGGCTTACGTCAACTCCATGTGATATAAAGTACACACATACAATATCGAATTTGTATGTTCACACCCCGGCAGCTTCTGCTCCTGTGCAAGCATGCACTTGCAAATGGGAGGGTAGACACACACACACACACACACACAATCAGCAAATAATTAGCCAAACCAGCCAGACCACTTCACTTCACAGGAACCCAGATGAGAACAGCAGCAGCAGTCCCACCTGGCAGCCAATCAGACCCCTGGCCCATGTAACGGCTTTGGGTACATGTGTGCTTGTTTTGATGTTCTCTACTGGCACTGTGGCATGTCCCCTGTGGTATGTGACTGTACTTTCAGTATTGAACAGGGACAGCGAAGGTTCAGATGCCTCCCAGTGGCAATGAAGAGGTATTGCATGTTCTGATTGGTCTTTGCTGAGGTGAATTTATTTCACCAAACGTTTAGCCAAACAGACATTCGGAAGTAATGCATGAATAAAAGTCCCTTTCTGCTTCTGTTCAGTCGAATGTTTCACGAATAAATGTTTCGGAATGAATACACCCAGGTTTTAAACAGTCCATCAAGGGCGTAAGCTAAAGAAATGTGTAATTATTGTATGAATGTACGCTTTGTTATACAACACAACATCTGTTTGTATTAGTACACAGAATGATTTTGAACACCTATGAGACTATACATAATGCGATACTATTCTAAAAAACATTCAATTCTCTCCCCTGGCTCCTGGGAACGTTGTTAATCAAAGTAACCACTCAACCAACAGCTGTACTGTTACAGGAAAAAAACTAAAACCAACATCTACTATAGGCCTCCCAAGGAATGACTTAAATTCAAAGCCATTTGGTTGAAGGGGCGCTATTATGTTTCTAGTAAACTTTTTCCATCCCTGAAATGAGGTCATTTTCTATTTCTTTTTCTACGTCCTGTTTCCAGGACCTAACCTCAGCTTTGACCAGGAAGATCACACTAAAGACTCCTCTTATTTCCTCTCCCATGGACACAGTCACTGAGTCCTCCATGGCCATCACCATGGCGGTGAGTACAGAGCCATGCCTCATCACCCGGACTACACAATAAGACCAAACACATTTGTCACAAAACCTTTTTGGTTGTTGTTTTGGTTAATGCCATAAAATGGAAAGATACCTTCTAATACAGGGATGCCCAACTCAGTTCTTGGAGAGGTCCCACCCTGTGGGTTTTCCCCTCCAACCCGAATTGTTCCCACTTGATTGTAATAATGAGCTGGATGAAACACCAAGTTTGGGGTTGGAGACAAAACCCACTGAATGGTAGATCTCCAAGTCCAGGATTAAGCAGCCCTGTTGTAATACCTGGACTCTGGTTGATTCATATTGAAGGCTGATTGGACTGGCATAATGTTCGGCCAACCCTAATTGGTCAGTGCTCTGTGTGTTGCAGCTCATGGGAGGAATTGGCATCATGCACCATAACTGTACGCCAGAGTTCCAGGCAAACGAGGTCCGGTTGGTCAAGGTAAACGTGGGCAGCTTATGTACTCATATGGATTTACCGGTAGAAAAATGCTACATTAACAGTATGTGACAAAGTGACAGCATCGAAACCTGCTAAACACACTCTAACCTGCTGCTTAAATAAATACCCAATTCACATGTGCATTTGTGTTCAGAAATTTGAGCAGGGTTTCATCACGGACCCAGTGGTGATGAGTCCTCAACACACAGTGGGAGACGTGTTCGAAGCCAAGTTCCGTCACGGCTTCTCTGGCATCCCAATCACAGAGACTGGCAAGATGGGCAGCAAGCTGGTGGGCATCGTCACCTCCAGAGACATCGACTTCCTCTCAGACAAAGACCACAACATACCCCTGGAGGAGGTGTGTTTAAGGCTTGGTTGTGTGCTTAGGTGTGTGGAAGACACATTTGTTTGGGTCTGTTTGTGAATGGATACACAAACCCCAACAGGAGGAGGCGTTTTAGGAGCATTTAATACTGTTTCTGTGGTGTTCACGTGAATGGCTGATTCTTTCAGGCCATGACAAAGAGGGATGATTTAGTTGTTGCACCGGCTGGCGTCACATTGAAAGAGGCCAACGACATCCTGCAGCGTAGCAAGAAAGGTACCAGCTGCCAGTGACCTCAAATGTTGATACACTTCGGCCAGGGTTAGGGTTAACCCTAACCCTATTTCAGTGAAGGTGAAGACGTGGTTCAAACTTCCCCACTTGTGTCCTCGGTCAGGCAAACTCCCCATAGTGAACGACAGCGATGAGCTAGTGGCCATCATCGCCAGGACAGACCTGAAGAAGAACAGAGACTACCCTCTGGCCTCGAAAGACTCCAGGAAACAGCTGCTGTGTGGAGCTGCCATTGGAACCCGGGAGGAGGACAAATACCGACTGGGCCTGCTGATGCAGGCTGGGGTGGACGTGGTGGTTCTGGTGGGTTGGGCTGTTGTTCTGTGGTCCTGGTTAAACTGTCCCATTTCTGTGTTCCTCTCTAAACCCGGTCTGTTCTGTGGTCCTGGTTAAACTATCCTATTTCTGTGTTCCTCTCTAAACCCGGTCTGTTCTGTGGTCCTGGTTGGCCTGTCCCATTTCTGTGTTCCTCTCTAAACCCGGTCTGTTCTGGGGTGTAGGACTCCTCCCAGGGGAACTCTGTCTATCAGATTAACATGATCAACTACATCAAACAGAAATACCCCGAACTACAGGTGGTGGGGGGAAATGGTAAGTCTGTTGTTCTTTTTTATTCCCTCTTATTAAACTTTTATTCTTCTCTTATTCCTCTGAAATTATTATCTTCTTTTTTTCTTACCCTTTTATTTCCTCTCTTACTCAACCAGTCGTGTCCTTTTTTATTTCTCAGAAATGATTCTCTTATCACTTATCACTTATCCCTATCCATTCTTATTCCTTCTTATTCCTCTCTTATTCCTCTTCCTCCATGTCTTCTCTGTTAACATTACGTATGTCCGTAGTGGTGACTGCTGCGCAGGCTAAGAACCTGATTGATGCAGGTGTGGATGCTCTGAGGGTGGGGATGGGCTGTGGCTCCATCTGCATCACCCAGGAAGGTATGGCAAGCCAGAGGCCAGAAAATGAGGAGAGGGAGAGTAGATGTGTAGAGTGGAGAGTTTATGGAATGTTTTGTTAAAATGAACAGAGGGAGAGTGGATGTGTAGAGTGGAGAGTTTATGGAATGTTTTGTTAAAATAAGGAGGAGAGGGAGAGTAGATGTGAAGAGGGGAAAGTTTATGGAATGTTTTGTTAAAAAGAGTGTCCCTTTGGGCTGTATTGCTGACACATCTTTGTGTTGTGTGCCAGTGATGGCGTGTGGGCGTCCCCAGGGTACAGCAGTGTACAAGGTGGCAGAGTATGCCAGGCGCTTCGGGGTGCCTGTCATTGCAGATGGAGGCATTCAAATAATTGGACACGTGGTGAAAGCTCTAGCTCTCGGGGCATCCACAGGTGTGTGTTCAAACCATCCATCATATTTGGCTATTTTCTGGAAAAAAACAACAAAATCCACATCATACTATATATATATATATATATATATATATACTTCTACCTCTTTTCCCTAATTCACCTCTGACCTCTGCTGCGCTCTAAGTGATGATGGGGTCATTGCTTGCGGCGACAACGGAGGCCCCAGGAGAGTATTTCTTCTCTGACGGCGTGCGACTGAAGAAGTACCGTGGAATGGGCTCCTTGGACGCAATGGAGAAGAACAGCAGCAGCCAGAAACGCTACTTCAGGTAAAAAGAGTTGTGTATTTAATGTTGTGTATTTGAGATAGAGACATTGTGTGGTTTATTTCTAGTATAAAGAGGATGGCAGTGTCTTTGTTGTTTATTTCAGGTAGAAACAGTAAGGCAGTGTGCGTTGTGTGTCGAAGGTATAAAGAGTGAGAACATTTGTGTGTTGTGTATTGAAGGTTGAGAGAGTAAAATAGTGTGTGTTGTGTATCGAAGGTAGAGAGAGTGAGACTGTGTGTGGTGTGTATTGAAGGTTGGCTTTTATTTGGTTGAGTGAGGCTTTTATTTGGTTGTGTATTTCAGGTATAGGTAGACAGTGTGTCTGTTATGTGCCTCCAGTAAAAGGACTAAATGAAGATGTGGGTGTCTATTCACAATAATATTTCAGATGATCCATCTTTGTATTTCTCAACATTGTCAAGGCCTTGGTCATGCTGTTTGTGTCTCTGCAGTGAGGGGGACAAGGTCAAGGTGGCCCAGGGAGTATCAGGGTCGGTGCAGGATAAAGGATCCATCCATAAGTTTGCCCCCTACCTCATCGCAGGCATACAACATGGCTGTCAAGACATTGGAGCCAAGAGTCTCTGCATACTGCGGTAAGTCTGTGATCTAATGCTTGAATACCTTGTCGGATCCCACCATCTGTCTCTGTTCCATTGTTGTGATGTATTGGTGTATGTTATTCCAGCTCTATGATGTACTCTGGGGAGCTGAAGTTTGAGAAGAGGACCATGTCGGCCCAAGTGGAGGGGGGGGTACACGGACTCCACTCGTAAGTCTGACCCTGCCTGGCAGTACATCCTTTATTTTGCTCTTCTGTTAGAGAATAACCTACCCTGATGTTTCCCATGGTTTTTCCCTTTATGCCTGTCCTGTATCGCTGGTAGTGGCGGTAGTCTGTCCTGTATCTCCGGTAGGGTATTGCTGGTAGTGACGGTAGTCTGTCCTGTTTCTCTGGTAGTAACGGTTGTCTGCCCTGTATCTCTGGTAGTAACGGTTGTCTGCCCTGTATCTCTGGTAGTGATGGTAGTCTGTCCTGTATCTCTGGTAGTGATGGTAGTCTGTCCTGTATCTCTGGTAGTAATGGTTGTCTGCCCTGTATCTCTGGTAGTGATGGTAGTCTGTCCTGTTTCTCTGGTAGTAACGGTTGTCTGCCCTGTATCTCTGGTAGTGATGGTAGTCTGTCCTGTTTCTCTGGTAGTAACGGTTGTCTGCCCTGTATCTCTGGTAGTGATGGTAGTCTGTCCTGTTTTTCTGGTAGTAATGGTAGTCTTTCTTTTATCCCTGGTATTGATGTTAGTCTGTCCTGTTTCTCTGCTAGTGATGGAATTCTGTTCTGTATCTCTGGTAGTGTATCTCTAGTAGGGACAGTAGTCTGTCCTGTCTGGAACCTAATGCAGCATACCGGCCAGTTGTAGATAAAATAGCTTATCCAAGACTTGAACAGTGGCACTGAAACCAGTGAAAATTGAAACATCCTCTCTCTCTCTTTCTCTAAATCATGCAATCACCTCAGATATTCATTTGTGCCATGTAAGTACACACTCTTTGTGTTCGCCAGCCTTCTTTCTACGACAGTTCTCTGTGCTTGTATTCCTGACTGCTGTCTGTGCGTGTTGTCCTGTAGTTATGAGAAGCGCTTACACTGAGGGAGGTGGCAGAGGGAGTTCCAGGGCAGCACCCAGCGTCCCTGCCCCAGCAGCCACCACGCACAATGGATACATGTGACCTGCCTGCAACCGCCGCTCAACCTCAACCTCAACCCAACCTTGTCTACTCTCACAGGCAACACTGACTGTCTTCTCCAGCGGTCTTGTCCCAAAACTCCATCTCTGTTTCCATGATTTTCAGGAAGTGTAGAGCATATCTAGGTTCAAATACCATTACATTTTTTGATATTTCAATTTGGAAGCACCCTTGGAAAAACTGAAATCCCCTGCCATGTATTTCACCAAATAATTAGAAAATAGTGCTTAAAATACGTATTTCAACATACTTTAAAATTACATTTTGTAAACTATTACTATTACTAGTATTTTCGGGCTGTGTATTTGAAATAACAAAATACACCGAAATGTATATTTTTAATACCAGATACTTAAAAAAACATTTGAGCCTAGGACTGCCACAGTTACTTTTTACCTTATTGATGACATGATCAGCAGTACTGGGGACTAGTGTCTTCTCGGTTGCTTTAACTATTGCTTTAATGGCCATGAAAAGTGGGCCATGGTACTGAACCATTAGGCTGGATAGAGTATGGAGCCCGTGTAAAACTGGGACAAACTGTGTGCTGGAAGAAACTCATTCCTCTGTCAGCTGCTTTAATATACCCTAGAATTCTTTTGGCCAGTTTTGGTAGGTTTCAGATGTGTTTGAAGGTACCGTGGTGGAGTGGATGTCCGTCAGTGTGACTCTGTAGAGAAAACCAAAGCTGCTGAACCTTAAATCAGGGATGACCACATCGCCTTAAGACTGAACACGTTGAGTTTGTGGATAGTGTAGTCAGGCTCTCAGTAAATCGTTATTAGTTCAGAATGATGTAAAAAAAAAAGAAATGGAGGACAAATTTGTCACAATAGACCACATACTGTGTTCTCTTTGTGTAAAGGTCACCACTAGGATGGGTGATTTGTTTTCTTTCTGATGACAGGATGATTGTACAGTGACTGGCCGAATCTTTATCATTTTATTCTGTTCTAGTGTTCATAATATTATGTTTGCATTAGTGGTGGTCAGCTGTTTGTCTGTTGTGTATTTATTTTACAAAATTATTTTAATATTTTGTATTATTTATAAATTGTCATATGTTGTTTGCACGTAGTTCACAGCATGACTTCTGATGTCTTTAGCAATTGGATAGGCATAAACATATCAGAAAGTTGACATAAAATATAACTAGCACAACAGTCACATCCACATTACCTAGTTAGAATTAATAAATAGGTTGAGCGTTATGATTTAGTCGTGGTCGCGCACTTAACTGAAACCCCACCTGATTCTTTACAGATGGCAGAATGTGCAGATTTGCACCGATATATAAACGTATTTGTATTTGAGAAAATGTATACTACATTTATACACTACTATACAATTTTTTTGTTCAGTAGTGCTTATGGCTGATTTCCTGGACAGAGTTTAAGCCAAGCCCTTGACTGAGAGGTTTGCTTGGAAACACTTCTCTGGGAAACCTGCGATGTCCATTCTGAATGTCCTTGTTAAACAAGCTAAATGTCCTGCTGCTGATGAGACTTGAGAGTTCCTCCTTCAAAAGACATGCAGCTGGTTGATAAGACAAGACTCAGGCAGTTTACTGCCTGACCCAGCAGCAACAGTAGAAGTAATCCAATCAGTTAGTTCTTCATAAGATGTCAACATTAGGGCCCCGATTCAATCAAACCTGCATTGCGGTGTTCATGCTTTAGCCTTTTCCCCCAAAGCAACTCTCATAACATCATTTGGTACTGCCAGGGTTTGTGCAAAAAAAGCTAGTAATATATGTTATTGTTGTTCATTTTGTTCTTTTATGGTTTGTCTCAACCTCAGGCATTGAATTATGTGACACCATGTTGTTGAATCAGAATAAAGAAGTTAGTGTTCCTATACTGTCAACTGCTGTCATTGTTTTGTGTTGGCAAATACTATGTTCTGGCATCATCCCTGAAATGGTACTATGTTGAGTAACTACCATGAAATGAGTGTTATGATTAATGAGCTGACATGTCCTTACGTCCGTGGCAACCCCACTGTGATAATATTTACACCAGTAGGGGGCAGCGTGGTCTCCTCATTCACTCCTCAGTTGTGGTTTGTTGTTCCTTCATCCATCTTTGTCTTTCTCTTCCTCTCTCAGAGATGTTATATTGCAACTCAGTAAAATGTGCCCCTCTCAAGGCATTTACTGTGGCTAGAGGATTTCATTCATATGTATAAATGTAAACAAATTCATCTTTTGCTGGTACCCACTGAAGAAACCTCCAAACTTTGTATACAATCTTGCATCTGTATGTTTTTGTGGTCTGAGCAGGAAGGCACCCGTTGTGTTTGTACGTTTTCAACTTCTTCTTCTGCCATTGGAGTCTTTGGCCCATAGACCCCCGTGGTAAAAAGTTGGGGACATTTGTCAGTCCTGTTGGGGCCTATCTCCTCTTACTTTTCACAAAGTTTTATGTCTGCGCCCACTCACTCTAGCGCCACCAACAGGTCAAAGTTGGAGGTGCGTTTACTCACGAAACATTTGACCCGTATGGCCGGTCTTTCGCGAATTAGGTTCCATTTGATTCTTTGGGTCATGCTGAGTTCAACGCACCCCATGGCGTCCATTTGCGGTATATTTGATCTTTTTATTATACAAAAGGTTTGCCAGTAACAGTCAATCTAATGCGGCGGCATGGGTGCCTAACAGGCCTTGAGGGCGTATCTCAGCAGCTGCTCGTATGAGTTTTCGCAAAATCTGGTTACCATGGTTGCAATGAGGAGTAGAGAGGGGCCTGCTCTGTAAGGGCCTGATCGGCCATATTGGGGCCCTATTCCAGGAAATCACTTTAAACGCTTGCATCTCTTGAAGGGCAGCTCATGTTTGTGTTACATCCAAACTTACGTCTACTGACATAAAATGTAATATCAGCCACACTATTCACGTGATCCGGTCTATCGACGCTTAGGTCGATAGCCTTGTTCTGCTTGGTCCCCGCTTCGTTGCTTGCAGCTTTTATTGTTATTATTTTCTTCTCATTTCATCTTTGTCTGCAGTAAACAACATGCCAGTTAAATGGTTTACTGTGTACAGGTTGTACAAGTATCACTCAGATTGGAAGTCCTGTCTGAAAAGGTTGTAGATTCTGTGATAGATCTGGTATTTGTTTCTACAGGTACATTTGCTAATTTGACACCAGCACAACAATTGGTTTATGTTGCTGTGACCTATAAGTCTGTATTTCTTTAAGGAAGGCATCAGTTATAAATAAGCACACATTTTTTATTAAAAACATCTAGTGTCTATTACACTTTATAATCACTTTCCCCAAGGACATGGAGGTTGTGCCTGTTTGTAATCAGCACACTGACATTAGTATTTAAAGCCTTTTAAACCAACTTGTTTGTTCATTTTTTCATTTGGCACATTGTAAACCTCTCTTATACATATAGCATAAACAGCTTTTTACATTATTAACTAATCAAACATATTGTGATCTGTTAATCTTAAACTTTGATAAAACTTGAACCTCTATGTCTGTGTGTAAAATCTCCATGGAACTGTAGCTGCAATCTGTGCCACTGTGTTAGTCTGATTTTGGGTAAAAAAGGGCTGTTTGACGTGAATGCCAACACCAATCCAACACTGTGTCGTTGAAGTCATTATATAAATGCTGTGCATCGTTCATACACAATGTGCATGTAATATCCTTGTGTCGTTATGTAACAGATAAATACCATGGTATACCTTAGCGGGCTAACACACTCTTGCGGCACGTAGATTAGCCATTGTTTCACCAGCATCTCCCTACAGGTCAATAGTGTCACTGCTCATACTAAGAGCATCAATCTGCCGGCACACATTGACGAACTCTGCTTGAACGGCCAGATCCCTCTCCAGCAACCTGCTTCCACTCAGGTCCTCTCTGCCCTCACCTCGCCCCACCTGGCTGCTGTCCCGCGAGGCCGAGCTGAGGGTGCGGTAGCGTCTGTCGTGGGTGAGGTGGGGGAGCGTCTTGGGGAGGCTGCTCTGGGACGGCTGCCCTCTGGCCATGTGGGAGTTGGACCTCGTCCCTCCTGCCCCCGGGGTGGGGAATAGACCCTGAGAAGAACCACTCAGGGACTCCTGACACAGGGAGCTGGAGTTGCTACCTCTCCACCAGCGCTCAGCGGGAGAGAGGGTGCAACCTGGTTGGGGCGAGAACGTAGGGGATTTCTCCATGTCTCCACAGGAAGTGGTCCGGTAGAGGGGGCAGTCGGCTGAGCTATGTCCATCCTGGCTAGGGTGGTAGGTGGGTGAGTTTATGGAGAGGCTGGAGGAGGCGTGGAGAAGCCGAGGTGGGCTGAAGATGCTGTGGGGAAACAGGGTCTCGCTGTACAGGGCTTGGTCTATGCTTCGAGACAGGTCAATGGGAGACGGGGGGCGAAGGTCAACTGTGGAGTCAGTGTTCAGAGCCAGACTAGCCCGGGAGGAGGTCTGAGACATAACCCCAGCTGGAGGCCTCGTCGGTGGGCTTGGGGGGTCAGGTAGGTGGAGGTGCCTGGGGTTTCTGGTCTGGATAGGATGCAGGTTCAGGCAATTGGAGGGTGGTTCTATTAGAGTGGAGAGGGGGAGGGTTTCCGACTGGGGCTTACTGATGACATCACACACCACCAGCTTCTCGTCCTGCCCCAGGGACCAGGGGTATTGAGAGGGGGTTACAGGTGACGGGGGGAGGGGGTGGTTCGGTCCTCCAGAGGGCGAGGCACAGGGCAGCCGCGCCCAGGCCCCGGGGCGGGTGTTGGCCGTGGATTTAGTCCGAGCGGAGGGGTTAGAGTTGGAGCGACAGAAGAAGAGGGGATGAGTGCCGAGGACGGACAGAGACAGACACACGCCCGCCTCACAGAACCTGCAGCCCAGCTGGTACCCCCACCAAGGCCATGCCTGGAACCCCGCCCCATCGCTCAACCCTCCCAGCCCCAACGCGTGCAGCATCCCATACAGCTGAAGACCCCCACACCCCAACAGGCACAGAGCTCCCCCCACCCCAGCCCCGGCCGCCCTGCTCCACTCCTCTGCGTCGGCGAACGGGCACCGGGATGGACGCCCTACCAGAACCGGGGAACCGGTCACCTCTCCCTCACCGTCACTCAGCCGCAGGATGTGCTTGGTGTCTTGTCGCACAAGGCAGTAAAAGAGAAGGAAGGAACAGGGGAGGAGCAGGCAGAGGAGTACGAGCACTCCCTGGGGAATTAGGAGGAGGACGGGGACGTTAGGGAACGCACGGAGGAGAGCCATGGATCCCAGGGAGGTCCCAAAGTGAACCAGGGAGAGAAAGAACAGAAAACAGGGTCTAGGCAGGGCCGATAGAGGGAGGGAGTGAGACAGGGAGAGAGGGAGGGGGAGGTGCATGCGAGAGCGGAGGGAAAGGAGTAGGAAGCAGAGGGAGAAAGCAGATGTGAGGCAGGGGAAGGGTAACTCAGAGAGGAGGAGAGAGCCTATAGGAGGCAGGAGGTCTTGGTGACTATAAGCATCATACAGCAGGGAGAACGCTCTAGCGCCTCCGGCAGCCAGGAGGAACAGGTGCAGCAGGGTGAAATAGGGGCTTCCCGGGGGACAGCGCAGAGGCAGGCCTAACAGGCAGAGCACAGAAATCAGACCTAATGCAGCAAACACAGATCCCAGACCGTAGATGTGCACCTCCCAGGCGAAGCCCCAGGTGGCCAGAGCTGAGTTCCAATCAGAATTTAAAGGCACAAAGAGAGGTTGGTTCAGAGTCAGAACGGGCTGCTGGGATTGATTGAAGTTACTGTCGTCGGGGTAAACGGGATGCTGGGATTGATTGGAGATACTGTCGTCGGGGGAAACGGGATGCTGGGATTGATTGGAGATACAGTCGCCGGGGTAAACGGGATGCTGGGATGGATTGCTTGGGTTGCAGGTGATGGCTGTGGCATCCCAGCTGTTAAAGAAAGGTACCTCATTGGGAGGTGACTTTGACGAGGCCTCCTCTGAAAACACAATTGTAAAAACACAAACAAGATGGTTGAAACTGATGGCAAAAAACAACCCTATGAAGATCTGCAAGGATTTCATAGTTGAGAGAGAGAGAAACCGAGAGACAGATAGAGAGGGGGAAGGGGAGCCATTTGTTATAAAAGTACATGCTTCTAACTTCTTTAAGTGGGTTAGACAAAGAGCCAGGGGAGGGGGTGGAGCTAAACATTCTAGATTAGGTAATATTGACCCCACTGTGGAATCACAGGCACCTGGAGCACTTGGATTACATCATGACATCACAGATAACATAACATTGTATGTGCACATATTGTACATATTGCCGAGTGGTCCCCTATGATGACATGACATCTAAATAATGTCAAGAGTGCTGTTCCCTATGTCAGCCCACTGCCTCTGCATTGGAAGGTGATTAACTCATAGGACCTCTGCGAAAGGATCCTATTTGGTCTATCCTCTTCTTGTTCGTGTGTGTGTGAGAAGTGTGAGACACAGAGGCAAGCCAGTCTTGCCTCTTATACCTTGAACTAGTTTCCCACAGAACTATCTAGCATCTGGAATTGCAAGCAGCTCTACAATGTCCTACATAACACCACCAGCTCACTGCTTCCCCACAGTCTCAGAGCTGTTGAATAGGAAAGGAAAGTAATAGAGGAGAGAGAGGTATGGGACTAGAGGACAGTTTGGGGGTATGATACTAGAGGACAGGTTGGGGATATGATACTAGAGGACAGGTTGGGGGTATAACAGGGGGAAGTTTGTCTTACTTGCGTCTGCTCCTGTATCCCCTGTGAGCGTTTCTGTGAAGTCCTGCAACTGGTCTCCGGTATTCTCCTTGCTGCTCTCGGACTCCAGCTGTGTTACTTTCATTGCTGATGAGAGCCTAATGAGTGGATTGAAGCCATTGGTCTCTGTGTAGTCAGAGCTAAAGAGAGTGACACGTGTTGATGTACTAATGCTACCTCCATTCTGTGGGGATGATAGAGGAATTGGAGAAGTCTGTCCATAATGTGAGGAAGTTAGTAAAGATCCATCCTTCCTCTCTGTTGGGCTGTGTTCAGGTGCCCCATCCTCAGTACTGTCTGGTGGTCCATCCCTATGTGAGGCTGCAGGTGGAGGTTTAGAATCCATCCGTGCAGTGACACTGTCTGACTCTGTGAAGCTGAATTTCTCCAGTCCGGTGTTTCTCTTGACCGGGTTTGGTGACGCCATCATATCAGTGTATTCACCAATAATACCTTTGAACCTGTCAGTCTCATCCTGTTTCTCCTTTTCCTTCGGTGTGAAATTGGAGTCCTTTAGCCCTGGAAACCAGTCCACTGACTCGCCCATTCTGGTTCTAGTGTTGGAGCCTACAGGAGACCAGGAAGGCAATACAAGGCTGTGTGAGGCCTCTACCGGGTCTTGTGTCTGTGTGTCTGTATGTGGGGTCGGTGGTGACTGTGTGGCTCTCCCCTTGGCCATGGGAAAGCCCTGAAGATGGAGGAGAGGAGCCAGAGAGCAGAAGAGGAGGAGCAAAGGGAGGAAAGAGGTCCACATCACAGCAGCTATGAGGGAGAGGGTGTAGTATGATGCCCTTGTGAAGTCACATGATGATGATAGACATTGCTGTTGTCCAGTTACGTGATTTCCAGCAACCTCCTCTCTCCACTCGAACCCACACACCGGAGAATCAGTGGTACTGCAGACAACGCAGGTGAGAGTCAGTTCAACTGCAGAACACAGAAACAACACTGGTAAGAATCGGTTCTACTGCAGAACACAGCCAACACAGGTGAGAATCAGTTCCACTGCAGAGCACAGCAACAACACAGGTGAGAATCAGTTCCAGTGCAGAACACAGAGACAACACAGGTGAGAGTCAGTTCTACTGGAGAACACAGAGACAACACAGGTAAGAATCGGTTCTACTGCAGAACACAAAATCAACACTGGTGAGAATCACTTCTACTGCAGAACACAGAGACAGAAAACAAACAATCTTCAGAGTCAACATATGCAAACATCTGTATTCAGAAAGTAGCACCGCTCTCACCCTGTATATTCGTCCACAGAGGAACAATGCTCACTTTCTCCTGTCCCGCATTATCTATTTACAACTCCCCTTCCTACCTCAGGCTTAAGGTCTCTCCTGAGGCTGCTAATTTCACAGACAACAGATACATCCACACACACACACACATTACTCACTGTGCTGTGTCTGCTTTCATCAGTCAGGAGAGGACAGTTCCCAGATCAGCTCTGTCCCTGACCATGCTGCTGCTTCCGTTTGCACTGCTTCTGTAAAGATCCCCGCTTGTCTGTTTGCGTTAAAGCGCTGTGAGTTATGTGCCTCCCTCCTCCTTTTGCCATCCCTGCATTCAGTCTCTCTCCCTCCCTCGTTCAGGGTCCATCTCTGGGTCGTTCAGTCTCTCTCCCTCCCTCGTTCAGGGTCCATCTCTGGGTCGTTCAGTCTCTCTCCCTCCCTCGTTCAGGGTCCATCTCTGGGTCGTTCAGTCTCTCTCCCTCCCTCGTTCAGCGTGTCTCTTTCTCTCTCCCTGTCTGCTGTAATCTAGGAATGAATGCTTCTCGTGGATACACCTCACTGGCCCAATGATTTATCAAGCCCCCCTTCCTGGCCCCCCGGCCCCCACGGCATATACATAGATAGTGTGAGTGGGGGAATGCATCGTTAACTGGGGGGGTGGTTCTGGGCATAGATTTAGCAATGAAATCAATACAGGATTGTGTGTTATTCGTGGCTCTCTGGTGATGATTAACACCCAGATCACGGTGGACAAAAATGTTTACCTTGGTGAGCTCCGAATAAATGAATGGTTTTAGATGGGCGTCTCTGAACGCCCAAAACCATCTCTGTCACAACTTTGATATAAATACACAGACAACTCATTCTGTCTTCACCTCATAGCTCCTCTTCAACACATCGTGTTGATTTAATCAGACTCATAGAGACTCTTTATCTCCCTGCAGGGGAAGGTCCAGGCTCCTGTCCTGATTTCATTCCTCTCCGGATACTTTTAAATAGACGCTGTTCCACATGCCTTGTTAATCTGTGTACATCTTTAATCTGCACTCTGACTGTCCAGTACTTCACATATGGGTCATGGTGATGCACTGAATATTTTAGATGTGCTCTGCTAGAGTACTACTGACTGGGGGTTGGGTGATGTTTAGGCATCATTGATTAGAGTGTTGCATATACCGAGCATGAGCCAACACATCTAGCCACTGTCTGTGTGTTCATTAGCAAATCCCCTTCTCCAAATAGTATTCCAGTATCTTGAATTTACATTGGTAATGGTCGCAGATCTGCGGGATCTGGAGCAATGTTGAGGTCTTGTCTGGGGCATTAATATCTCCTCTATTCTGTTGGTGAGTCTGCGAGGCAGGTCTCAGGCTGGTGTAAACACAGATGGGCAGACGATGTAGGAGGAGATTGGTTTGAGGGCTGTGCCGTTACTGGTCCCTGTGCATCAGTAGAATCAATGATCCATAACCAGGGAGAGGACTAATAACTGATCAATGATGGATCAATGACAATTAACATGACTTTCTCACAGTAAGTCAGGCCGGAAGTCAAAGAGCGCAGGAAAGTCGGTGTTCCGTACCACTAAGAACTGTGTCAGCGCTGGGCCTCGACATGCGTGTCGGACAGCACTGCAGGAGGGTTTAGTAAAGCCACACTAGAGCTGCCTGACATTTGGTATGAAGACCGCACAGGAAGGTGCTAACCAGCCGGAACTAAAGGGGTCCGGAGAGGAACAATTACTAACCAAACACATGACCTCAGCTTTAGGCACAGCCCAAACCACCCCTGCCTCATGCTCGCCATGAACCCCGACAACACTCAGCCTGCAGGGGTGCTGACTCAGGCCTGTGGTCAACTTGTTCAAACCGAGGGCCAATGTGTGTATGTCAGATCAAATATTTACATCATCAATATTTCATATATTTCATGTCTCCTGGTCACTGGAATTGTAGAACATAACAAAACGTAAATAATAATAACTTTCATGCACTTGATTTAAATTCGCATACGATTAATATGCAGATTTCTTAAGAATAAAGTCTTATTTGCTTTATTTGTCCCACAAATAGTTGGAGCTGAATCAATGGACAAAAATGGACAACAATCAAAACTAAACCATTGTCTCATTAAAGTTGACAACAATCAAAACTAAACCAACGCAAAATCATCAGAACTTGAAACTAAAGGGCTTTGATGGGAGAGTAATCATATAAATCATATAACCATGGTACAGTACCTTGGTACAGTACAGATTAGTGTAAGTAATTTGTATTTGACGTTAACTACACTGTCTCTATATTGAACAATACAGTAAATATAACCATCTGTGAAGAGCAGGGCGACTTGGCCCATGCTAAAGCCTGGGGTGTATTCAAAAAGCCAAACAAAACGACAGCTAAATCCTAAATGATCCCCTTCATTTGTTCGTTCATGCGTGCCTCCACCATTTGCACAAGTGTCCCAAAGCTGAGGGAGAGAACTTTATCCAGGGTCTATGGACCAATCCTATCCTCCTAGATGCCAGGATGTGACAGACCCCTTGCCCCTAGCAAACATTACGGAAAGTTGGGTTCTGATGTCATATAACAAGATGTGTAGGGCCATGGGGCTGGTTCTGATGTCATATAACAAGATGCGTAGAGCCATGGGGCTGGTTCAGAAGTCATATAACAAGATGTGTAGGGCAAGGAGCCTGGAGGTAGATGTCCAGGTCCTGTTCAGTCGCAGGGAGGTCAAGTCCCTGATACGGGCAGCAGGGATTTAGTTATGGGAGAGCGAGTGGGGAGAAGGAAGTAAAGGGAGACATTTTCAAAGGGTACACAGGTATGTGAGGGCGTAATTGGAAAACATGAAATGGGACTTTGTGATGGGTGTTCAGTGTTGGAAATGGAGCATGTATTATTTTTCTATAAAAGGTAAGACCAAAATAGGGAGCGTATGTATGACAAGGTTGTGGGGGCTAAGTAGGGTTTGGGACGAGGATGGTTCTTGGGGGTGGGAAAGGAGGTAAAGGCGTTGTATTTTTTCTAAGGAATACAGGCCTTATTCTGGAAGAATGAAGTAGGGTGACCTTGAACGGCCTCACACTCCAGTGCTCCAGGTGGCGGTATATGCACCTTCAGTTGGATGCGATCTGCCAACCAAAAACGAAAGAAGAACAACAACATCCGTTACAATTCCAAAATGACTGCCTCGTTACGAAAACATGTGTTTACCATTCGTATCTCAGTGATTTAAATATAATCAGGCAGTATATTGTCTCTTGCAATATTTCGAGTGTTTTCGATTGTTTTGATAATTTTAACAGTATTTTACCTTGAAACCACTGCTAAATAACTCGCTGCCGAGACCATAGAGTAGGACATTGTAGGGAGTGTAGAAAAGAGAGTGGCTATCTTGGCAGCTAGCTCACTTTGGTGAGTGGCTTTCAGAAAATAAGCCATGTCTGCTCTTACACTATTCATCGGGAATTTGCCAAAAGATGCATCAAACGAATGTTTGGAGGAGATATTCTCTGAGATTGGACCTGTGAAGCGCTGTTTTGTTGTCGATGAAAAAGGTGAGACTTCTAACGTTTCTTGTTCTTTGGCAAGGTGGCTGTATTACCCAGCTCGACTGATATTGCACCGACAATCTAACTTTTAACAGGTCAAGTATTAAAGCATTCAGACACATTATTGAATTGCCTGTACCTGTTGATTGCCCGTACCTTTAATAGCAGCACGTGTCAGCCCCGGATCGGACTGTGTCGGTAAGTGGTATGCGTATTGGACGTATGCATCTCCGAACAGGGGTATTCAACTCGCACTGATTTGTGTTCTACATTTAGAATGTCTGGTCATTGAACTATATGTAACTGTCTTGTAATGTGTTAAAATAACATATATGTGGGTAACAGTCTGATATGTGGTCCTTGAAGGTACTGACATATGTCGGGGATTTGGGTTTGTCTCATATTCCATGGAGGAGGATGCACAGCGGGCCATAAAAGAGGTGAAAGAATACCATGGTCAGAAAATCAGGGTGTCAATGGCCAAGAAAAGAATCAATGTCAAAAAGAAGGGGGCAGGTATTTGAAACATTCAAATATATAACACCTATTTTACTAAATATATAATTTATGGTTTTATTAGAGGTTTCAAGTTTTATTGTGCTCTTTTTTCTTTACAGCCATAGCACCCAAAGAAACAGTTCCACAAAAAGAACAGACATCTAATGAAGGAATAAAGAAAAACAAAAGGAAAGCCAGACTTATCATCAGGAATCTGAGTTTCAAGGTAAGACGCGCACAAAGACAGCTACACCCAGTGATGATTCCATTCAGATTGCATTGGTGCTGCAGGTGGAGTAAAACGTGGTAGTATTAATATCAAACTGGCAAATGTCAAGCCCCTGGAAGAATAATGGCTAATAAATGTTGGGTTTTAACCTAGCACCCTCCTTCCTCTGTTTTCTCAGTGCTCTGAGGATGATCTGAAGCAGGCCTTTTCTAAGTTTGGGACAGTCCTGGAAGCCAACATTCCTCTCAACCCAGGTCCAGATCACAGCCCTGACCTGAAAACAGTTATCCCCAAAATATACTAAGCGCTAGTTGCATCAAGACAACTGCAGAATCAATAACATGTTTTCTATTACAAGGGTGACCATTCACCACTCTGTTTATCTTCCTGTGTTTGTTTACAGCTGGAAAAATGCGGGGTTTTGCATTTGTCCAGTTTAAGAATGTCTTGGAGGCAGGAAAGGCCTTAGCTGTCATGAACATGAAGGAAATCCAAGGTGGAACACAATTATCTGTGTGTGTGATTGTGTGAGCGTGGGAGACACAATGAATATCTCTCAGGATTGTTGGTTGTTTCTTAATAATTTACTGGGGCATTTGCTGCTGTGATCAAGTCTTCATATTCTCATTGGTCCTTACAGGAAGGCAGGTAGCTGTGGACTGGGCTGTTGCTAAAGACCGGTTTGTTGCTACTCAGTCAGGATGTAAGAAAGAAGGAAATGTTTCTGCAGAAAAAACAGACCCTGGATGTGACTCTGAAGTGGATATAGTGAAAGAGAAAGACGAAGAGGAGGAAGAGGAGGAGGAAGAAGAGGAGGAGGGAGAGGAAGAAGAAGAGGTGAAGAATGTGAAGAAGGTAAAGAAGGTGAAGAATGTGAAGAAGGTGAAGGAGGAGGAGGAAAAAATAGTGAAACATTCAAAGAACAAGTATGTGCTTTTGCAGTCTTCCATCTTTTCATTTTAAATTTGTCTTTAACCTTTCAGACCTAGAATACATTGTTTGAATACATCGAAATGTTCTTCTTTGGTTTTGAGGAAAGTAGTATTTAAGGCAGGCCCTTGTGTTCAATCGCCATTCTGTCTCTACAGAGTCAAATCTGAGCCTGCTTGTCAGCCAGACAGCCCCTCCTCACAGGACCAGAGTGTGGAGGAGGGAAACAGTGATGCGTCTCACAGGTCAGATTCAGATGACAAAAGTAACAATGGGTCTGACGACGATGATGATGACTTCGATGATGATGATGATGACGACAACGACGACAACTTCGATGATGATGATGATGACGACGGTATAAAACTTTTCTTGTGATGTAACAAAACTGTATTCTCCATCTTTCCATGTATTGTAACCTATTTGGCTCTTCTCTCTCTGACCTTTTTTTCATCTCCATTTCTCACGCTGTTCTGCTCTCCTTCTAGATCATGTCACTAAGAGGCACCTCCCATCAGACGTCAATGAGGGTAAAACCGTCTTCCTCAGGAATCTGTCCTTTGATACAGAGGAGGAGGGCCTGGAGGTGGTGTTACTGCGGTTCGGGGAGCTGAACTACGTCAGGATTTGCCTACACCCAGACACGGAGCACTCTAAAGGTTTGGTCCTGGCTCACACCGTTATTCCGTCTCACTGTTCAGCCGCACTTAAGCAATTCTAGTCCAAGCATACACACTATTCATGACAGTGTTGTGACACTGGTCAGTTGTTGACCGTGTGATCTGGTTGTTGACTGTGTGATCTGGTTGTTGACCGTGTGATCTGGTTGTTGACCGTGTGATCTGGTTGTTGACCGTGTGATCTGGTTGTTGACCGTGTGATCTGGTCAGGCATGGCATTTGCTCAATTCAAGACGAAAGACGCGGCAGAGAGATGCGTTGCGGCTGCTGCGGAGGAGTCGGAGGTGAGACCCAACGGCACTCCTCTTTGTTTTTGAGTATGTCTCCTCCTAGGAGCCCAGAGACCTCTGTGTGGCTGTTGTGTATGTGTGAAGGTAATGTCTGGGTGTGTCTCTCAGAGCGGGGGAGTCCGTGTGGATGGTAGGAAGCTGAACATTGTGGCAGCGATGAGCAAAGAAGATGCTGTCAAACTAAAGGACAAAACGGTGAAAACCCAAACCGGGACCAGGAACCTCTATCTAGCTAGAGAAGGATGTAAGTAACTCTTTTCTCCTCATCTCCCCGTCCCGATTTTCTCCCCTTATCTTTACTTCATTCCCGTCTCTCTCTTTGTCTCTCAGTGATCCGGGCGGGAACTAAGGCAGCTGAGGGGGTTCCGGCAGCAGATATGGTCAAGAGGGCCAGAGTGAGTTCTTCCTGTTTTTCAACCAATCAGCATCAAAGCGTTGTCTTACTTTTACAGCTTTGTTTTGGGGATATTGAGTTTTTTGACCAGCCCTTTTGCCTGGAAACCTTTTAATTTCCAAGTTTTATTTACCTCACATCTCTCTTTACCTCACATACTGCTCTGTACATCACATACTTCTCTCAGTGCATCACCCATTCCTGAAAATGTTCACTCCAGTTTTATCCACATGAGTATGTCATTTCAGAAAATCAGGAGCAGATTTCTAGTGTCCTCCGATCATTTGTGTTTGGGGAGGGCTTGTGGGTATATCGGCTGTTTACTCCCTCTCTCCCTCCTTTAAGATTGAGGACCTGAATCGGACAAAGCTACGGGACATTCATGTGTTTGTGTCTAGGACCCGCTTGTGTATTCACAACTTGCCCAAGTCCGTGAATTCTAATCAACTACGGCAGCTCTGTATGAAAGCTGCAGGAGGTGACAAGGGGGTCCGTATTACCGAGGTAAGACAGAGCTGCCTTTACATTGGTCTATTATCCATGACACGTCAACTCCACTTTCTGGCTGATCTGTTAAGTATGACCACCAGATGGCACTGTTGTTTCCGAAAAGCTGTCCATGTCAAATGGCTTTTCATTGTTATACCTCGTTGCCTATCCCCCATGTCCTAACCCTCTCTCTTGTCTGGCTGTCCCCAGTGCAGGGTAATGTATGATAAGAAGCCGGAGCGAGGTCAGGTGTTAGGCCGATCGCTTTCTTATGGCTTCGTTCAGTTCCGAGATCATGAACATGCTCTGAAGACACTGCGACACCTTAACAACAACCCTGATATCTACGGTGACAGCAAGGTGGGGGTGTGTGGCGCTGTGCCATTGTTGATCTCTGTGTGTGTGTTTGTGTGTGTGTTATGCACACACTCGTGTCCAGTGCACATCTGCAGTTTTGCTGGAGACCCTCAATTGCAGCTTTCCACATCTTGTCTGTGTGCCCTTGTGACTCAGGCCATGGCCAGAGAGTACAGCTGTTGATTATTTAGAGTTTTTATTATGTTGTCTAAGAAAGATCTTTGGTTCTGAGGGTGAATAGATTTGTGCACATGGACTGAAATTGGTTTTAAATGGCATTAAAGTGACATTAACCAGATATACAAATATTTAGATGAAATCAGTAGGTTCATTTTAATTGAGGTATGGATATATCTTATTTTAAAGCCCTATTTACGGGTTATGTGTGTGTATCTACAGAGGCTTATTGTTGAGTTCTCTCTTGAAGATGGAAGGAAGCTCAAGATGAAAGAAATGCGACAACAAAAAAACAAGGTGTGTGTTTGTATTTTGGTGTACTGATGATTGTGATGATTATGATGAAAAGTTAGGCATTTTCATGTTCCATTTTCTTATTTTCCAGGAGTGTTTTAAAGTGAGGGGACCTCAGTCACCAGGAGGAGTGTTGCAGTCAGGAGGTGGGGCTGGAACTCATAGAGGTGTGTGTTGAACAACTTCATCATCACAAAACTGCCTTCACTAGAAAACACTCCTATAACCTACAGCAGTGACAACATAGGAAATCTAAAATTGGCTATGACCTAGCTACCATTAGATTGATGGAAACTGAGTGGTATCTCCTTTTTTGTATGTAAGTACACTATATGGTCAGTTTTCTCCTCTGAAGTGGGTATATGGTAAATCCCTTCGCCATACCTGCGTGAACGCAGTCTTTAACCGCCTGGGGTCCTAAGCAGTCCTACATTACCTGTTTAGCTACGCATCTGGTTTTGTGGGTCTTAATCTAACATCCTGGCAACAAGCAAGCCAGACCTATCAGAGTTGGACCTGAATTCCCACCTTCTCAACCCAATAGAATGTAATGACATTCTCAGAATTGTCCATTGCTGTTTAGGAAAGGGCAACTTTTAACTAGCCACTGAAGGAGAACGATAACACTGGGTTATATTATATTTCCATCGTTGACCTTTGGACTTTAATGTGATTTTATTGGTGTGAAGCGTTATCCTTTCTGGCTTCCCATGGGAGCAGTTGTCTTAACCTTGGACTCACACTTGAGCTTAGCTCAAAGCTAATAGACAAGGACTGTTTCATGCCACTCTCTGACATATATCTTTTGATTTCTATGTTTCTCGTCTAGGACCTTCCGCCCAGCCTCAGGCCAAATCACAGGGCCAGCCTCAGGCCAAATCACAGGGCCAGCCTCAGGCCAAATCACAGGGCCAGCCTCAGGCCAAATCACAGGGCCAGCCTCAGGCCAAATCACAGGGCCAGCCTCAGGCCAAATCACAGGGCCAGCCTCAGGCCAAATCACAGGGCCAGCCTCAGGC